>PVKS010036938.1:0-18991 GCA_004027875.1 Aplodontia rufa
CCTCTCATTTGTTGTTTGAAAACTAAAAAGGTTTATTATCCTATTAGAAAATATTAATTTTCTTTTGAGGATTTTCAGTTGACACCATGGTTTATTTACATATTTTTTAGCTATTAAGGATAAGGTAGAAAGTAAATAATTGCCAATATGCAAGAGTAGAAATTTTTCTGTAAACATTTTTTAAAATTTCAGAGTAGCAACTTTTTCTACATAGTTAAATATCAGTTTAAAGCTTAGAGTTTTAACTTGTTCTTGGGAAGAATATCCAACATCTTTTAGATTTAGGAGTTCATGAATGCCAAAATATGAAGTTTCTGGGCTCATGAAAAATGTGCCTAGGTATTAAGTTGTCAAGAGATGAAACTTATACTTTTTCTCTTGTTCAAGTAATATGAATGGAAGCCCCATGTAATTTATAACATGTAAGCAGGATTTATTTTAACATATAGTATCTAGTCTTTCTTTAGATATATTTCATGTCTGATATGACTTCCTGTGGGTTTGGAGGCACAGAAGGCTGATTTTTAGGAAACCCCATGTGAGAGAATTTAAATCTCTCAATTAAATACCTATAAGGATTAAATGTGTGATATATGTGTACATATGGTATACACATGTGTGTATATGCATATGTGTATATATACACACACACATATAACTTCATTTGTAATTTTTCAAAACAAAACACCCCTCATTTACTCTGTGACTTGTATGTATGACTGTAGATGGCTTACATGAGGGAGGCATTATTTAAAGATCCGGGAAGTAGCAGATCTAAGTCCTCAATAATATGTGTTAACTATTTGGAAGCATTATATGGACAAGGATTGGAATTAGAGATGAATATTGCAGAATTATCTAGCATTTCCTAAGCAGTATAATTTTTTCATGTTTGAGTATTGTAGTATAAGAACACAACCAAATTGATATTTATATTTTGTCATGCGAAGGCTGATAGCTATCCTTTTCATTCTCAGGAGAGATCAGACATCTAATGAAGAATATATGATAGACCTAAGGGTGCTTTAAAATGCTCCTGATTTTCATGATACATATCCCTTAGTTTTCATCATGATCAGTACATTGTTCTTCTTGTTGATAAATATTTTAGAAACAGTAAACATAGTGAAAAATGCAAAGTGCAGAGTGATTAGCAGATATTTTTCATTGCTCAGATAAAGGTAGCAATTCACACATTTGGTTCTAAGGATTACTGTTCCTCTTGTTAACAACATCTGCTGATTAAGGACTGATGAGCCTTCAGCAGGAAATGCATCCAAAGCCCTACTGTATGGAGTTAAATCACACTGAAGTTTCAGGGGTAATGAAACAAGTAAGTTGTATGAAATTTCAGAGCAAAAACTGTCTCCTGACTGCCCCCCTAAAGTGGTAGAAAGAAACTCAGTGCTACTTCACACAGTTTCCTCATGTAGATTTTTGGATGTTTTCTTGAAGTGAGGCTCCTTTGTGACTTTAACTGAACACAAAGCTAAGCCCCTGCTTGGCATCATATGCTCTGCTTTTGTGAGAGAGAGCCCTAGGATACAGTGTTAATGATGCAGTATTTGGAAAAGGCCCAAGAGTTTAAATGCATCCCTGCTCCTTTGAATAGCCCCTCTATCATCCTCTGGACCCTACTTATAGTACCAAGAAAGAAGTTTTTTTGATTACCCATATTAAAACTTACTGACATTGCTGATTATGGAGCTGTTTTTACAACCTAAATCACCTTTTCAGGAGTTTGATATCCATTCCCTGTAATCTACTTGTCTTTCCAGGAGAGGATGTCCCACCCGACCTGACTTTCTTCCTCAATTTTAACTATATTCTTCCTCTTATATTCAATTGTCAATTTTCCTGAGAAATGTTTGCTTACATTGTTTTATAAATGTTATTAAGAGGAAAGAATTCTGTGAATTAGAGTGGTCATAATTTCATTAGCTAAGGTGTAAAAACAGAGTATTGAGAATAGGAGAAAAAAGGAAAGTGGAAAAAATCCAATAAAAGCTCATTATTATTCAACCCTCGGTGCACATTGGAATTAATTCATGTGGAGAAGTTTAAAATAAACAGCTTGCCAGCCTATATTCCTTGAATTACATTATCTAAAGGCCTCCAGCTCTGCTGTTCTGGTCTGGTCATTGTCAGTGGGCATTGCTATCACTTGTAGAGGTGTTTTTACTTCTCAGGACCTCAGATGTAGTAAAATTTGGAGTTAGGTAGAACTTGGTCCTCATTTAACTTTGCAGGAAGAGACAATATTAAACCAAATTTATATTTAAATTGTTCCTTTGGATTCCAAGATGAATTTTAGGAAGTTCTTGGTGATACCAAGATACTAATCTAGAGATCAGACTTGACATAGCTCAGCCCTAATATAGCTCTGTACATTAACAGTGGAAAATAATTTTTTGAAAAAGAATTAATTTTATTTCCTTATTTTTTATCTGGCCTTTGTTTCTTCCACACACAGTTGGATATGTGGTCCTTGGGTTTGAACTTGGGTCCTTGCCCAGGCCAGGCAAGTGCTTTAATCTCTGAGCCATCACTCCAGTCCCAATAAGTGAAAACTTTTACTCCTTTAAGTTAAATGTATATGTTTGGAAGAAGAGGCTGCAAGTCAGATACCTGCTGGAGTTTCTCCTGTTTAGGTGGCCAGTTAGCGAGGGCCATTGATGCTGGAAGCAGGCTTGACCTCTGCACAGTGGGCCTGGGGAGAAGTTGGTCATCTTCCCTAGACAAAAACAGGCAGGTTAGTGTAATGAAACAAGCAACACATTGGGAGTGGGGAGGTCACGTTAAAGCTCAGCTTCCACTGCTGACACTTTTGGTGTCTTGGGTAAAGTACTCAGACTTTGGGCCTTATTGTCCTGGGGTGTGAAACATGGGTTAGAGTAGATAGTTTTCAAGTTCACAGATTGCACAACTTAGAATATTTGTTCCTGTGCAAGTACACCCTAAGCATCTGATAACATTTTGTGTTTTAGATTTAACAGATGCTGTAGAGTGCCATCACTGTGGAGAAGTCTGTAAAAGCTAAGCAACTGTGTGCACTTAGGAAATAATGGAAAGAAGGCAAGAAAGAAAATATGCAGGGACTAGGAAAAGTCCAGTTATGCCTGTTACATCAAATTCCCATTGTCTGTTTGGGCACCATGCCCTGTGTGTGCATGATCATGAGCTTATTATCTCATAGTAGAGTGTGTTTTCTGCATGCTGTGAGCACCATCTCACCCCAACACCAGTGCAGCACCAGGAGTAGTGTGATACCAGCAGGTTAGCTGATCATCTCTCTGGGCTTTAGTTTTCACAACTGTATGATAAAGACTTGGGTCCCGGTCAGTGGTTTCCACACCTGACATCTCAGCAAAATCACCAGGGGATATTACAAAAACAAACAAACAAAGAAAAAAAACATTTCCAGGCTTCAGAGTGCTCAGAAATCTGTGTGTGCTTTCCCTCTTCCCTCCACATCTTCCCAGGTACTTCTTATGTGCATACTGGATGGGTCTCAGGTGGCTTTGATGATTCTGAAGCCACTGAAGAAATTGTTCTGTAGATTATCATCTAGTTGAGAGAGGAATTGGTACCCATATGTATGATTGCCTGAGTTCTAATGCCAAACCAGATCAGGCATTCCATGAACCTTTTGACAATAGCATTTGTAGAAAGCAATGAGGATGAGGAGGTTGCATGGGTGTTAAGCCTCTGTCAGTGTTTTGGACATAACACTTGTGGTCTTGGACATGGCCCTATTTTTCACATTTTAGTTGATTTCACTGGAAAATCTTTAGCACAGGGAAAGTGGAGTAGAATCCTTTTCTCTGCAAAAGGCCTGCTGTGGATTTCATGTCTCTGATTAGGAGTTGGGTGGCTGACATCTCAAAGACTGCAGGAAGTGGTTGAATGTGTTTAGCAAAAGTAAAGACTATGTCAGCTCAGTGTCTATTCGAGGATACCTTCTTTTATTTTGATGGATTCATTCCTAGTAAGCAAGGGTTGGATATGTAATCTGCCTATTTATGATCAATGGGGAAGGCTTAATGTAGACTTAAACATGGTTTGCTGCAGTTTGTTGGCAGGTTTGGATGACAGGGTAAAAGTGCAGGCATTGGAGTTAGGCTGCCTAAACCTCACCTCTACCCATTTTTTGCAGTGTGATATGGGCAACTTTGTAACTCTCTGGGACGAGTTTCCTAGATAAGAAGTTGAACTTCAGTTAGTTAATACAGTGTTGAACTAAGAATGTATGTAGAGCTCGTAGCATAGTTTTTTTTTTTTTAAGAGAGAGGGACAGTGAGAGAGACAGAGAAAGAGAGAAACAACTTTATTTAGTTTTTTTCACATGGCCTTCATTGCTCCAACACTGAGTTGTGTACGTGGTGCTGGGGTTTGAACCCGGGTCCTCGTGCTTGCCAGGCAAGCACCGAAACCGCTGAGCGACCGCTCCAGCCCCGTAGCATAGTTTTTTTTGGCACAAATTTGTAAATGTTGAAATGGTTAGTGATAATCACAGTAAGTGTTACTTTTTTAATCACAGTATTAGTAAGAGAAATTGGATGTTTGTACTAATGGTTTGGAATGGCTATAACTGTCTTTGTGACTATTTCAAAAGTGTAAACACAGGTTTTTCAGAAGAGGCTGCATGAGAAAGCATGTATGACAAATGCTGTTAAGAAATTTCAGAAAGGTCAGGACATCTCCCCCCTGAGGATGTACAGGAATAGGGGTAACAGCTCAGAGATACTTTGAAAACATAGTGCTTTAAAGATGAAAATATGGTACATGGTACATTTTAATAAATAGTCACTCTGTGATTCCCTGTTGCACACTGTGATGGTTAGGAGAACAGACCTATGGCTTTGATCTGAATTTTGCCACTCAGTAGGAGGACAGCTTTGAGCAAGTCACTTGTGAATTGCCTCATCTACTACAATGAGGAAATGATGTGTGCCTACTACTACTAAGGAGATTGAAAGGGAGTATGTTGGTTGTCATCTATTGTAGTCCAGCTCTCTGCATGGGGAATGATAATCTCCATTTAATGTCCTTAAGTGCCATGATTAAGGCATTGGTGGAGTAGTACAGACATATGTTTTAGACCTTCCTGCCTGGTACCATCTGTGAATAGCTGCATGGAGGAGGGCCCATCTGAGCCTAGTGTGAAGGATGATTAAGAATTACCTGGAGAGAGAGAGAAGCTGATTTGGGAAAGGAGGAGGAACCCAAATGAGCAGATGCATGTTGTGTATGAGGAATAGCCAGCATTTGGCCACCCTGCTAATGTAGTGCAAATAAGGAGTGGTGGACTGGGGACTGGGCTGTTCACAAAGCTGCTGAGGATCTTGGACTTCATCTAGGAGGCACTGCAGAGGGAGCACTCAGAGGGTGCACTGAGAAAACGGAGCAGAAATATTCATGTTTCAAAAATGACAGTGTCATTTATTTAAATGATGGCTGTGAGGGAAGTGGGGACTTGATTAGTTGAGTGCTGCAGAAGTCCAGATGAGCAGTGATAGGTAGGACTTTCCCTTCAGATGTTGAAAGTCCTGTGTCTTTATCCCTAGGCCTCCTCTGTTGCCATTGAGGAATCTGGTGTGTCTCCTCCTCATTCTTCTTTGGAAGCTTTTCTTTCCCCTGTTGTTCTGAAGTGTGATGATATACATTGCTGTGGGCCTATTTTCCTTCTTTGATTAGGGTTTTTTGAAAGATTCAAGTTTTTCCATTCTATGAAATTACACTGGATAGCTCCCCTGTAGTATTTTCTTTATTCTGATTCTGGAATTTCAGTTTGTCAAATGATGACCCTCTTCTATGGATAACTTTTAGGTTTGCATTTTGGGGTCTAAATAGGAACAGTTTTTTTATTATTTTATGTAATCATTTTATTGAACATTTATTTTAGCTTTTATTTCACATTTTTCCCTGAGTTGTTCTCCAGTTGGTATATATATATATATATATATATATATACACACACACATATGTTTTTATAAAGAGGGGACAGTAAATGCAAGACAGAAAGAGGGAACCAATTTTTTTTAATTACTTTTTCATATGATTTTCATTCCTCAGACACTTCATTGTATACATGGTGCTGGGATTTGAACTCATGTACTTGCACATGCCAGGCAAGCACCGTAACCTCCAAGCCACCACTCCAGCCCCTTTTCATATAATTTTACTGTTCTATAGTTGGTATTTCTTACCATGTCATAAAATTTAGTTTAAAGTTTTACAGAAGTTTTCTTCTGGTCCCTTCAATCTGTTTCCCCAGCCTTCACTTCGTGTGCATTCTGCCCTTCCGCTTTCATTGTTCGAAATAATTTTTTATTACAGCATTATAAATATACATAGTATTTGAATTCATTTTGAGAGAACAACACAAGGAATTTGATTTAATCCACAGTCCCTCTATCCTTTCTCTTTTCTGCTCCTTCCCCCTATTCTCTCTCCTCTATTGATATTCCTATCAGTAACTTATTAATTTTTTTAAGGTAGAAGGGCAATGAGCACAGGGGTACTCTTCTAGGTAGGTGTATTCCTGACTTTTTAAATATTTTTCTTTCAAGACAGGGTCCTACTAAGTTGCCAAACCTGTCCTTGAATTGGCAATCCTCCTGTCTCAGCCACCCAAGTCACAGAGATTACAGATTTCAGGCATATACCATTACACCTGGTCCAGGACAGGGCTTATTGATTTTAATTTTTAGATTCTAGCACTTTTTTATTTTAAGCAGGTTACATTTAAGGTACAATTTATAAAGTCTCAGCATGAATCAAATCTAATTAAAGTTTATAGATGAGGCATCCATTTGATCAACCCAATCCCTCCAAAAAAGTAAAAGATCTTAGACTTCGCTATACTTAGTGTGGCAAAAAATTTTACATGGAGGAGACCATCATCAGTATGATGTCAGATCTGTGCTCCTGGTGGAAGATGAAAGAATGGATTAGTGTTATGGAAAAGCTCTTGAGGATACTCCATGGGTACCCTATGTGAAAGATGCTCGAGGTCATCTCTTATGTACTGCTGAAGAACTGAGGTGGGAAACCAGGGTACTCAAAGCCAGTGACACCCTATGCAGTTTTTTAGTCCCTGTAATAGTTTACGATTCAGTTGTGATAGTTTACAGTTTAGCAAGAAAAAATACATCTTAAAAATATTTACAATGAGTACTTTATGCTATCCAGTCTATGTAATGCTGTTATCTTTCTACTCCAGATGTCTTGCATTTCTACTTTGAAGGTTCTGCATCCTTCACCTGATCATGAACTCTTAAGTTGTATGACATCGTTATTTTCACATGGCACTTAGACTATATGCATTCTTGTTATGGTCTGACACCTCTGGTGTCCTTGAGCAGTTTTTCCCCATGACCATGAATTCATCATCACATGTTAAATTTTCAGTTCTTCTTCCATCTCTTGTACTAACCCACACTCTAAAAGAGGTGTATTGTCTTTTTAAGGTGATGGGAAACTATGACTGAGGATTTGTATAGTAGGCAATGAAAAAAATATTAACTAAATTTGTGACAGAATAAATATGAACTCATTTATTGGATGGATCGTTAGTGTTAATTATACTGGGTATTTGGATGTGGGGGACTTGATGATTTACAGCATAAAAATAGCTTTGAGCTGTCATAAAGTCCAAACAGAAAAACATAAAACAGAAAAACATTGGTTCAAACCACAAACCACACTTAATGTGTAGGTATTACACATTAAGTTTCAACCCTTGAAAGCCTTGTTACAACTTAAAATGAAGGCTATAATAACTGTTTCAGTTGAGATTCTGTGGATTTTCACTTTATCTAGGCAATTTATAGCTGCCAAAAACTTGATTTAAGTTTAATTTGCTGTTTGCTGTGTTGAAGTATCTGTGCTTGCTATGGGCTATTTCAGGACAATGGGTACAATGCCTACGAAAATTAAGCTAAGATTGTAGCTAAAGGTAAGTCTAGAGTAATAAAGAAAATTTCAGTGATTTTTCTTCTTTTTTCATTTAGTAACATTTTTAAGATTGGGGCTTACCTATTTAAATTTAGTGGGAGACCCAGGCGTAATTATTCTTTGAGCCACATCTTGATTATATCTCTGAAATTTTATAAGCAGGTGCATTTTAGATGATATAGTTAAGTTTAGAACTTTGTCTTTATGGGCACAAGATCTATTTGGTGCCCCTTTTCCCATTTATTGGGTAATGCTTAAAGTAAATTTTTGCATTTCAAATGGGCAATATTATGAACCATTAAAAAGGTGTACATTATATAATTTTTAAATTTTTTCCTCTATATTTGTTTTTTTAATCAGAGGTTCCAGTTTTCTTTTTTCTTTGTTTTGTGTTTTATTAGTCCCTTGACTCCCTGAAGTTATATTTGTTAGCCTATATTTTGTCTAATAATTTATGTATAGACCTTCTGTTTAACTACATAAAATGTAGCTGAAAGGTGTATTACTTTGCTAGGGTTATCATAATATAATAGAGATACTTAGTTCTTACATTTTTTAAGATTAGAGTTCCAAGATCAGGGTATTACCATGTTTAGTTTCTTTTATGTCCAGATTGCTACCATCTTGTTTGGTTCTCAACATGGTCCTCTGCCTTTGTGCATCACTGGTAACTCTTCTTTCATGATGATACCAATCAGTTAGTATCAGGGTCATAGGATTATGATCTTATTTGACTTTTCCTCCTTAAAGACCCTATCTCTTGATGATTAAGGTTTGAGGAGATGAATTTTGGGGAGAAAAATAAATTCACAAAAGTAGGGAAGGTCCTTGCAATCTTCTAGACATCTCTAAGATGATTTCATTCTGGAAATGAAGGTATCATTCCTCCCATTATTTTTTTAAAAGTCAATTTTATTTACTTTTTTTCATCTTTTTTCCTCCTCTTAGTTGTGTATGTCATGCTGGGGGTTGAACCTGGGTTCTCATGTATGCTGGGTGTTATGGTTTGAATGTGAGGTGTCCCCCAAAATTAATGTGTGATAATGCAGGAAGGCTGAGGGGAAATGATTGGGTTTTGATAGCCTTAACCCAATTGGTTAGTTAATATCCTGATAGGAATTGACTGGCAGTTGAAGGCAGGTAAGGTGTGGATGGAGAAGGTGGGTCATTGGAGGCATGTCTTTGGCATATATATTTTTTGTCTCTGGTGTTTAGTCTATTTCTCTGCTTAGTAATGTGACACTTTGAACCATTTCCCTTAGCCACACTCCTTTGCTATGATGTCCTACCTCTCATAGAGCCCCAAAGAATGGAGTCTGCATTCTATGGACTAAAACCTCCAAAACTGTGAACCCCCAATAAACTTTTACTCTAAAATTGTTCTTGTCAGGTCTTTTAGTCACAGCAATGAAAAAGCTAAAACACCAGGCAAGCTCTCTACCACTGAACCACCTCTCTAGTCCCCCTCACACTATTTTTTAAAACTATCTCTGTCTCATCTAAGTACATGTGTGTATACACCAAAAATATGTCCTCATATGCATAAACTAAATGGAAACATCTTAAGAAACTAAATTCAATAATAAATTTCACAGAAATCAGGAAATATTAAAATTATGAGTAGAAAGATTTATATATTCTAAAAGTATATTGTGAAACAAAAGTACAGTTACATGTGATTTTTATTGATATTATATTTTCTGAAATGTAAACACTAAAATGTGAAAAAAATAAAGGTCATAACGTGACAGAGTAATCAACATGAGTTATAATTTGCTTAAAATCATTCCAAGTTTTAATTGATGCTACTCAAAACTTAAAAGTGTATGATATACAGGAAGAACACATTCCTAGAGAGCATAAATCACCACATCCCCAATTTGATTTATTGCTTATTTTTATTTTCTCATAATTACATACTAATTTAACTTCAGAATGAACCATGGCATTTTTTTTCATTCCCATATTATGCTTTATAATATCTTTTGGTTCTACTTTATCTTGAGCTTGAATTTTTTTAATGCTTGCATTTATTTTACCCATTTCGTGAATATATGGATGACTATTATAAGATTTAATGTAAAAAGTCACTGTGAATGAATGCATTATAATGAATCTTAAAAATACTGTGGCATAACATTTTGAATAGCACCACGGTTCCACTTAGTAGCAAAATTAGAAAAATTATTTTGAAGTGAAACAAAACAAACATAACCATTTCAGCTCCCATGGGGCTGGGAATATTTGTCAATGATATAGTATTTGATCAGCATGCTTGATGCATGGATTCAGTACAGCATGGCATCATAATGGTATCGTTGCAGGACCACATGGAACAGGGAAAATGACATGGACAGACAGATCCCAGAGAGCACAGGAGACATTCTTGCCTTCTCATAACTTATTTTCTCAAGAACTCTCCACAAGGAGCTATCATTAGATAGATAGATTGGGTGGTGGCCCAATTACTTGATCCTCTCCCACTAGACTTGACTTCTCCACCTCGTTAAGGTTCAATAAGCCAACATGGAAGCCTGAAGAGGCAAGTATACAAAGTGTAAACCTTTAGGAGGATGAACTACGTGTAAACTGTAGCACGCAGACTCTGCATGGTCCTGACAAAAACATAAAACAGAGTTGAGATTCTAAGCTGTAAATAAGATTTGTATACTATTAAAACTAAATTGTTAAGAATTCAAGCAAATTTTTAAAGTGTAGGATGTTACTGAAAACCAAGGAAAAAGCCCATGTTAAAATATAAGAAAAAATGGTATACTAGGAAAATCAAATAATCATTTAAAAGGTAGTAATGGACTTATTGAAAAATGAAAGCATAGATCATGAAAAAAAGCAGTAAAATAGCAAAAGTTACTTTCTCCTCAGCATTCTTTTAACTGCAAATAGATCCAACTCTCCAATTTTAGAGCCCAGGGTACAGAAAAAGAAAATAAACTTGGGGAGAGTTAGACAATTGTAATCCTGAAACTTGCGGAGGCCAGCCTCAGTGGCTTATCCATATCCTGTCACAAGATAAAAAGACAAAAAGTGTAGGTTATAATCTGGTTGAAAAGTAAAACCTGTTTTATTTTATTTAGTTTTTGAGAGGTACAGTGAGAGAATCAATTTTATTTAGTTTTGCATGTGACTTTTGTTGCTCTGACACTTCATTGTGTATGTGGTGCTTAGGTTCAAACTCACATACTCAAGCATGCCATAAAAATGCTGCAACTGCCAAGCCACTGCTTCAACCCCAAAACCTTTTTTTTTTTATAGAGGGACAATGAGAGAGAAAAAGAGAGAATCAGTTTTATTTCATTTTCCATGTGGCTTTGGTTGCTCCAACACTTTGTTGTGTATGTGGTGCTGGGATTTGAGCCAGCATCCTTTCACATGTCAGGCAAGTGCCATAACTGCTAAGACATCTCTCCAGTGCTTCTAAGCCTGTTTTTAATAGCTAGTACTGAGTAAAATGATACAGGTGTTTACAAAAGATTTACTTTAGATTCAAAACCACAGAAAAGTTGAGAATGAAAGTGGAACATAAAAATAAGGACCAAAAGGCAGCTGGAATGGAGATGTAAATTGAAAACAGCATATACTGACAAAAACTGAAATCTCCCAGATATTTTTAGTATTTACTTAAGGTGTACTCAAAATTTACACATTAAATAAAATTTTAAAAACTACATCCAAAGGTAGCAGAGCAGACATAAAAGAAATAGAAAACAGAAAATAGATTGTATTCTCTTTGAAAAAATTGACAAAGTAAAAACCAATGAATACAAGCATAGGTAGGAATTACATTAAAAGTATAGTCAAACAAAGGAGAATCAAATCCAATTTAAACACTAGAAAAAATCATAATGACAGGAAATAAAAGTCATCTCTCAATAATAGCATTCAACGTAAATTGTAAACTCTTCAATCAAAAGCCATATGTTGGCAGATCAGATTTAAGAAAAGAAGACCCAACAATATGCTGCCTGCAAGACACTCGCCTCACAGGCAGAGACATCCATAGACTGGAGGTGAGGAATGGGAAAAAGCAAACATTCACATAATTCTCTTAAATAAGCATGGCTTCATATTCTCACATCAGATAAAGTGGACTTCAAGCCAAAATTAATCAGAAGAGATAATGAAGGTCATGACATACTAAGTAATGGAATGAAGCATCAACAGGATATAATGACCATCCATATTTAGGCCCCAAACAATGGGCAATGTACATACAACAAACAAACCCTTCTCAATTTTCAGAATCAAATTGATCACAATACAATAATTCTAGGTGAATTTAGCATACCCCTTTCATAACTGGGAAGATCATCTAAACAGAAACTAGGTTAAAGACACTATAGAACTACACTGTACAATTAATATGTTGAACAAAATAGACATCTTTAGAATGATTCATACATCAGCAACTGAATTTACTTTTTTCTCAGTGGCACATGGAACAATTCATAAAATAGATCATATTTTAGGACACAAAGCAAATCTTAGCATGTACAAAGGAAACCCCAAAATACCTTTCATTCTATCAGATTATAATGGAATAAAATTAGAAATTAATGGTAACATAAAAATAGAAGCCACTCTTAATACCTGGAGATTAAATAGTATATACCAAATGATCAGTGGATAGCAGAAGATATCAGGGGAGAAATAAAAATACAGATAAGTAAGAATATCAATACAGCATTTTAAAAACCCTGGAATAGTGTGAAGTCAGTTCTAAGAGGAAAGTTCATAGCGTTAAGCTTATACAGTAAAAGAATAGAAAGATACCAAATTAATAATCTAACATTACATCTCAAGGTAATGGAAAAAGAACAAAACAACACCAAAATCAATAGAAAACAGGAAAGAATTAAAACTGGAGCTGAAATCAATGAAATAGACTTTAAAAATACAAAAGATCAACAAATCAAAGACTTCATTTTTGAAAAGAATAAAAAAATTGTTAAACATTTAGCGAAACTAACGTAAAAGGGGGAGGGGTCTCAATTATCAAAATTCAAAATTAAAAAATAAAATATCACCACAGAAACTATTGAAATCCAGAGGATAATTAGAATTTGTTTTGAAAACATATACTCTGGCAAACTAGAAAGTCTTGAAGATAAGGACAAATTCCTAGAGACATGTCAACTAACAAAATTTAACCAGAAATATAGAAAATTTAAAAAGGTCAGCTTCTATTAATGAAATTGAAGCAGGCATAAAAATCTTCCAACAAAGAAAAATCTACAACTGGACCGATTCTCAGTTATTTGAAGAACTACTAATGCCTCTGCTCTTTAAATTATGCCATGAAATACAAACTTATTTTTCAAAGCCAGTATCTTTCTGATACTAAAATCAGACAAATATATAATAAGAAAATTTCAGAGCAGGAGCTGCAGTGGTGGCTCAGTGGTTGTGGCACTTGCCCGGCGTGCACAAGTACACGGGTTCAAGCCCCAACATCTACGTACACAACTAAGTGTCAGAGCAATGAAAACCATATGAAAACCTCAATATAAAATTGATTCTCTCTCTCTCTCTCCTCTCTCTCTCTCTCTAACACACTGTCCTTCTCTCTTTCAAAAATTAAAAAAATTTAGACCAATGATGCAAAATTCTTAATAAAATATTGGATAACAGCATGCAAGAACACATTAAAACATAGTCTTCCATGACCGTGAGGTTTGTCCCAGTGCTGCAAGGCTGGATCAACACACTGAAATGAATACATGTGATACAAATAGACTTAAAAACAAGTATCACATGATTATCTCAGTAGATGTAGAAAAACAATTTGACAAAATAGAGCACCCATTCATGTTTAAAATGCTAGAAAAGGGAGGCATATATGATAAACCCAAGGCCAAAACTATGCTGAATGCAGAAAAACTGAAAGCATTTCCTCTAAAACCAGGAACAAGACAAGGGTGCTCACTTTCACTACTCCTATTCAACATAGTCCTTGAAATTTATCCACAGCAATTAGTTAAGACAAGGAAATTTAATAGATATAAATAGGAAAAATAGCAGCTCAAATTGTTTGCTGATGACATGGTGCTATTTTTACATGAATCAAAACACTCCACCAGAAGACTGCTAAAACTCATAAATGAACTCAGAAAAGTTACAGGATACAAAATCAACACCCATATATGAATCACATTTCTATACTCCAATTAATAACACAGTTTTGAAAGGCAGGCAAATGATTTAAATATACATTTCTCCAATGAAAATAGCAAATAAATTAAAAGATTGTCTTACCATAAAATTGTGTAACTTTAACAAAGAGATTAAACTACCAGAATAAGAACAACAAGGTGATGTAATTTATACAAGGAATAATAAACACTGCAGGTTCTCATGTAAATTTTTTTTAAAAATGTTGATCTCATATATAAAGAGTAGAATCATGGTTACTAGAGTATAAAGAGTGGAGCAGTGACAACCAGAGGGTCATAGACACAAATACTAAAAATAAATATGTCTCTGGTACATCCTAGGGTTACTGAAGACATTAATGATGTACTGTATATTCCAAGATAATTAAAGTATTCTTAACTTTTTCACCATAGCATTGGAAATATTTGCAGAATATGCTATTTACTCATTTAATTACATTATGTGTACATGTATTCAAACTTCATTCTATGCTCTGTAATTATAATTTTTAAATAAATTATAAATAAAATGTAAACACTGCAGAAATCCCCAATATATACTTTCTCTGTTAAAATGGCATTACTCATGAAAACTAACCAAGAAAAAAAGAAAATCATGTAAGAAGACATGAATTGTTGACCAAAGTGAAACTAAAGTCATAAAACTGGCAATAAAGAATAAATGTGGTGCCTATGTAGTTTAGCTGAAAATTAATGATTCAATAAGAAAGCAGAGAGAATTAAGTAATAATAGAATACCTTCACTTAAATGTCTGTCACTTATACAGAATTGAAAGAAAGTTCCTAATTCCATATGTAGGTTTAAGGTCATTGCTTTCCCCAAGATTCTCCTACATGGAACAATTAGCTCATTCTAAGAGGATCATTTTTCTCCCAGTTAAGGACCATCTGTTACGTACCTATCACCAAAACATTTTGGAAAAAATCAGTTGTGTACATCAAATACATTTTTAGAGAGAGAGAGTAAGAATCAATTTAGTTTTTCATGTGGCTTTTGTTGCTAGACACTCAGTGTGTATGTGGTGCTGTGGTTTCAACCCATGTACTGGCACATGCCAGGCAATTGCCATAACTGCTGAGACACTGCTCCAGCCCCAAATACATTTTTCAGATACTTGAAGTTTCTAGTTTCAGTAGTAATTTATGAGCATCTATGAAATTCTCTTTCAGTACAGCAATTTCCCTTTTCTTCCAAAGAGAAGCATGAATTGTGTCTCTCACACACATAACACACAATTATTATTTCCATGGTTCTTACTCCTAAAATTTTCCATTAGGTTGCAACATGTGTATATTCAAATCACTTTAAATGAAACCAATGTTTGTGACATTTTATAATAGTGTAAAATTTTGATGTAGTTATTTAAGATTTAGAAATGAGTTTATTGTCCTCTTTCTTTGTTTTCTGTAACTATCTTAGTTTCCCAGTAAGTGTGAAAAGAGGAAATGATTAAAATGTTATTGGACTGATCCTCTACATTAATTTGAAGTACGATTGTACTGGTTTAAAGGATTAAGAGAAATGGTATTATACCATTTACCCAACAGTATATTTTTACTGGGTGATCTAGAACCATTAATAAATGTAATTCAACACATGACAGTTGTAACATATTGAGAAACATTCATTGTTATTTAGTAACAAATTTCATGCACAATATAAATAAAGTATTTCAAATTCCACTATAAAGTCTTCAGAAAAACACAGATTAAAATATTTGGAAATGTGACTCAGCCTTAGTGTATTTGCCTAGCATTTATATTCCTGTGTTTTTTTGTTTGCTTGTTGGTTTCTTCTTCTTCTTTTTTTTTGTCTTTTGTTGTTTTCTTTTTTTTAGACTTTTTCTTGTTTTTTTGGCTGGGGTTTATTATTTGTTTTTGGGAACCGGGTGTCGAACCCAGGACGTTGCCAATGCTGTGCAAGCGCTTTGCCACTGAGCTACATCCGAGCCCAGAAGAAAGAAGAAAGAAGGAGAAAAAAAAGAAGAAGAAGAGGAAGAAGAGGAGGAGGAAGAAGAAGAAGGGGAGGAGGAGGAGGAAAGGAGAAGAAGGAGGAGGAGGAGAATGAGACAGAAGAAAGAAGAAAGAAGGAGAAGAAAAGAAGAAGAGGAGAAGGAGGAGGAGGAGGAGGAAGAAGAAGAAGGGGAGGAGGAGGAGGAGGAGAAGGAGACAGAAGAAAGAAGAAAGAAGGAGGAGAAAGAGACAGAAGAAAGAAGAAGAGGAGGAAGAGGGGGAGGAGGAAGGAAAGAAAGGGGAAGAGAAAAAATAGAAGTGACAAAACACGGGCACAGCTGTGAAAATAGGAATAGAACTGAATCACAGGGCTAGGTGGTAGACATCCCTGTAATCGCAGCCTCCTCCTGGCATGGTCCCCTCCCACATTTAATCATGGGGGGCCTTGTGTGGCCAATTGAAAATGGAGGAAATGATGGCATGTGGCTTTCTAAGCTAAATCATAAATGGTACTGAACATTCCACCTGGTCTCTTGGATCATTTGCTTTATGGGAATGCACCTACAATGTTATCAGGGCATTCATATGGACACCAGGAAAGGCTCAGAGAAAGAGGAATGAGTTCCTCAGCCACCATCCATCACCAACTTGCCTGCCCTGTGAACCACACCAAAAATGAATTTCACAGCCCCAGCCAGGCCTGCAGAACACTGCAGTTCCAGCTGACATCTGACAGCAAAACTTTATTAGAGATCCTGAGCCAAAACCACCTAAAGAAGATGCTTCTGAATTCCTGACCAACAGAATCTGAAAGATAATAAATCACTACTGTTGCTTCAAAAAAAATTTCTTTGAATTGAATATTGAAGACCTATATACTTCACCACATATCACCTATGTTATAACTCAATAAAAAGTATAAAATATAATAATCTCAGAGCAGAAAATAAATGGAATGTCCTAATTGTAATATAAAAGGGAAATAAAATGAAAATAATTTAAAAAAATATATATTCCTGTGTTCAATCCTCAGCTCTGCAACAACAAAAATTACAGTTTAAAAGTTCTCATTAATCATTTCAGTTTTGATATAATAGCCTAGAAGAGAAATAAAAATTTTCCAGTTTTCAAGACTGAGTGTATTTGTTAATCTTAAATTTATACCAAGAGCCCTCATAAACACCTAAGAGAAACTTTATCACAACCTCAAAGTGTCCTCATTCATTCCTCAGTATACTCTTTTTTTTTAAATTTTTTGTTTTGAGCAACCTTACATGATTTTAACAAAATAATATAAAATGTGTATAAAATATGCATATATTCTGGATATTGCAGTTATCCCCAGGAGTGCCCCCCAATTACCCTCCCTTATCCCTCCCTTCCCCTTCCCATTATAACTCTAAAAAATATCAGATTATAAAGCATTACATCTTATCTGGATTTAATTCATGCTATTACACCAATTTCTCATTGTCCAGGGTCTAGACCCCACCTCCACAGATGAGTGGAGACAATTGACCCTTAGATCTCTGGGTTAAGCTGATTTTACTCATCATGATCTCTTCCATAACCATCCATTTACTCTCTAAGTCTGCAATATCATTGTTTCTAATTGCTGTGTAATATTCCATGGTATAAATGTACCACAGTTTTTTAATCCATTCTTCCAGTGAGGGACACCAGGGTTGTTTCCATAGCCTAGCAATAGTAAATTGTGCTGCTATGAACATCGATATTGCTGTGTCACTGTAATGTGCTGATTCTAAGTCCCCTGGAAAGATAACCAGGAGTGGAATAGCAGGGTCATATGGTGGAGTCATCCCTACTTTTTTAAGGATTCTCCATACTGCTTTCCAGAGGGGCTGTACCAGTCTGCAGCTCCACCAACAGTGTGTTAGTGTGCCTCTCTCTCCACATCCCCTCCAGCATCTATTGTTTATTTTCTTCATCTTTGCCATTCTGACTAGTGTAAGGTGATATCTTAATGTGGTTTTCATTTGCATTTCTCTGATTACTAATGATTTAGAGCACTTTCTCATGTGTTCATTGGCTTGATCAATGTCCTCTGGTGAGAAGTCTCTATTTAGCTTTTTGGCCCATTTATCAATTAGGCTGTTGGTGATTTTGTAGCTGACATTTTTGAGTATTTTATAGATTCTGGATATGAGACCCTTGCTGAGGAATCATAGTCCATGATAAACTCCATTTCAGTAGGAAACCTCTTGATTCTTTTGATTGTTTCCTTGGCAGTACAAAAGATTTTTAGCTTTATGGCATCCCATTCACTGATTTTTGACTTTACTTCCTTCACTTTCGGAGACCTGTTGAGAAAGTCTTTGCCTACTCCCAAATGTTGACGTGTTGGACCAATATTGTCTTCTATCAGTTACAACATAGCTGGTTTCATACCAAGCTCCTTGATCCATTTTGATTTAATTCTCATGAAAGGAGAAAGATATGGGTCTAATTTCAACTTTCTACAGGTGGATGACCAGTTTGTCCAGCACCATTTGTTGAAGAGGCTGTCACACCTCCCTATAATGTTTTGTCCCCCTTTGTCAAAAATCAGATGTTTAAAGATTTGAGGATTTGTTTCAGGGTCTTCTATTCTATCCCATTGGTCTTCTTCCCTGTCTTGATACCAGTACCATGCTGTCTTTGTTACTATGGCTCTATAGTATAGTTTAAGATCTGGAATGGCAAAACCGCCTGTTTCATCTTTCTTGTTTAGTAGTGCTTTGGCAATTTTTGGTTTCTTGTTGTTCCAAATGAATTTGAGAATTGCTTTTTCTATGTCTTTAAAGAATAACGTAGGTATCTTTATAGGGATAGCATTAAATCTATATAAAGCTTTTGGCAGAATGGCCATTTTTATTATATTAATTCTG
>PVKS010036939.1:0-18987 GCA_004027875.1 Aplodontia rufa
TTGTAATATTGAACTGTAAAGTCCCCAGACAACAGGTACAATGCTATATAAGTCCATTTTTCATCACTATAATGAAATGCCTAAGGAAGGCTACTTTATTTTAAAAATATTTATTTGGCTTACAGTTTTGGAGGCTGGAAGTCCAAACAGGTTCTGGCAAGGGTTTCCCTTGGCTGCATTACAACATGGCAGGAATGCATATGTATCTATGAGTCTGTGTAGTCTTTCTCCCTCTTCTTATAAGGTCAGCAGGATTCTACCTTAATGACCTAATCTAATCTGATTATTTTCTTTTTCTTTTTTTTATTTGTTCGACATAGTCTTACATATTGGAGGGAATCATTGTTACATATTCATGCATACATGGACATTGACAAAGTAAGTTAAAGCTGTTCTTAGTCCAGGATCTCCTCCCTTTGCCCACTCCCTGCTCTAATGTCTCCTCTACTTTACTCCCTATGTTATAGATAGAAATAAACATATACATCGGGAAGGAGAGGGGAGGGATAAGGGTGGGTAATTGAGGGGGGCTCTTGGAGGTAAATCTAATTTTAAGAATTTATATATATATACTATATTATTTCATTACAAGCTTGATTAATTGTTCAACAAATAAATTTCTGAATAAAAAAGCATATACATGTGTCATAATTTTTGAAATTGTTGATCTTCTCTGCCTGCCTGTGTATAGTTGGGCTTCTCATGGGAGTTGAGAGTTCCCAGTTGCATTGATAAGCCCCCAATCTCTCCATCCCCTCCCGGCATCCCCTTCTTCTCCCCACCTTCACAGTTATGGTTCCCCTGCTTATGTGAAATTTCACCTATGTTGAGATTATTATTTAAGCTTAGCTAACTTTCATCCTGTCTTAGCTAATTTAATTATTTTCTAAAGACCAATCAGATTAAGTTTGCACCTTCTTAACAGCATTAATATATTACTTTGGGGATTTAACTCCTGCACAAGTTTGGGGGACAAATCGTATTCAAGCCATAGCATATGTCATATTTATTTCAGCATTCTCCAACCAATCTCTGGCAGACTTTAATAAGTACTTGGTAAATACTGAATTACAAGTAGGCTTTTGCTGCCCTTTAAAAGTGTAGCAGACAACAGATAAAGATCTAATCAAGAACGTCAAGAGAGAACCTACAGAATGGGAGAAAACCTTTGCCTGCTACACCTCGGACAGAACTAAAGAAACTAAACACCAAAATCACAAATAATCCAATCAATAAATGGGCTATGGATCTTAAAAGAAACTTCTCACCAGAAGAAGTCCCATAAATATATGAGAAATTGCTCCACATCATTAGTTATAAGGGAAATGTAAATCAAAACTTCAATGAGATACCACCTCACTCCTGTTAGAGTGGCAAAAATGAAAAATTCTAACAACAACACATGCTGGAGGGGCTGTGGGAAAAGAGGAACACTACTACACTGCTGGTGGGACTGCAAACTGGTTCAGCCACTATAGAAAGCAGTGTGGAGAATCCTCAAAAAATTAAGGATGGAACCACCTTACCACCCTGCTATCCCACTCCTGGGTATTTTCCCAAAAGAGTTAGAAGCAGCATATTATAGTGATGTGGATTCATCAATGTTTATAGCAGCTCAATTTACTATAGCTACATTGTGGAACCAACCCAGATGCCCCTCACTCGACGAGTGGATACAAAAACTTTGGTACATATATACAATGGAATACTACTCGGCCATTAGAGAAGATGATATTATGGCTTTTGATATCAAATGGATGGAGATGGAAAGAATTATGCTTAGTGAAGTATCCCAATCTCAGAGACTCAAGGGCCGAATGGTATCTCTCATCTGTGGAAGCTAGAATACACTGGGAAGCAGTAGGTTAGATGGCTAAGCTAACAATAACTTCAAATTGTATGATTCTCAACGCAACAGGGAAATAACTCCCTAGGATACTTGGAGGCATAGGGAGGGGTATAGGGGGGTGAGGGTGTAGGAAGAACTCCTAGGAGACTGGAGGGTGGGAATTTGGGGGACTCATCTCAGAAGGAGATCTCTGTCCTCCATGAGATATCCATTTAACTCAGGAGTTCTTCTGGGGGAAACGGCAACAGGGGGAACCCAAGATGGGCATCCATGATATGGCATTAGCCCTGGATAACTAAGTATATATACATTGGCTCTTGAATGTTTGATAATGTTTCCCCCTCAATTGTATCTCCATATCCATCTAATAAAAAAAATAAAAAAGAAAAAAAAAGTATGGCAGACAGACTCCGTGGTACTTCCACAATCCTACCTCCTGGTGCTCATGCATTTGTGTGGTGCCCTCCAGTTCAGTGTAGGTGGGATGTGTGAATTGCTTCTAATAGAATATGGTATAGGTGACAGGATGTCACTCTTAGGATTATGGCGCATTATGTAACACTCTATCTTGGAATAAAATCAAAAAATAGACAAACTGCACTACATCAAACTTAAAGACTTCTGCATACCAAAGGAAACAATCAACAGAGTGAAAAGGCAACTTATGGAATAGGAGAAAAATTTACACACCGTATAGCTATAGGCAAAAAGAAACAAAAGCAAAATGACAAGTGCTGATGAGGATGTTGAGAAACTGGAATCTTTGTACACTGTTGATACCAATGTAAAATGGTGCAGCCACTATGGAAAATAGTATGGAGAATCCTCAAAAAATTAAAAATTGAACTACCACATGATCCAGCAATCCCACTTCTAGGCAAACATCAAAAAGAATTGACTAGGGGCTGGAGCAGTGGCTCAGCGGTTACGGCGCTTGCCCAGCATGCATGAGTATGGGAGTTCAAACTCCAGCACCACGTACACAACGAAGTCTCGGAGCAACGAAAGCCACATGAAAAACTGAATAAAATTGATTCTCTCTCTCTCTCTCTCACTGTCCCTCTCTCTTTAAAAAAAAAAAGAATTGATTAAGTGGTAGAGTGGTTGCTTAGCAGGCATAAAGCCCTGAGTTGAATCTCCAACACCACACAAACAAAACAAAGCAAACAACAATAACAACAACAAATTGGGCAAGGCATGGTGGTACACCCAGCATCTCAGGAAACTAAGGTAGGAGGATTTCAAGTTTGAGAACAGCATCAGCAACTTAGTGAGATCCTGTTTCAAAATAAAAAATGAAAAGGCCTGGCGGGGGGCTGGAGTGGTGGCTCAGCGGTTTCGGTGCTTGCATGGCAAGCGCGAGGACCCGGGTTCAAACCCAGCACCACGTACACAACTAAGTGTTGGAGCAATGAAGGTCATGTGAAAAACTCAATAAAGTTGTTTCTCTCTTTCTCTGTCTCTCTCACTGTCCCTCTCTCTTTAAAAAAAAAAAAAAAGAAAGAAAGAAAAGAAAAGGCCTGGCGGTATGGCTCAGTGGTAGAGTGCCCTTGGGTTCAATCCCCAATACTAACAAAAAAAAAACAATTGAAATCAGCATCTTGAAGATACAACTGCATTCCCATGTTCACAGCAACATTACCATAGTCAAATGTCCATTCATGGATGAATGGATAAAGAAAACCTGGTACACAACAGAATATTATTAAACTTATAAAGGAAGGAAATTGTGTCCCCTCCTATAACATGGATGAACCTTGAGAAAGGACATTAATGCTAAGTGAAATAAGCCAATTGCAAAAAAATTAATTCTGCATGATTCACTTACATGAGAAAAGTAGTTCAAAGTCCTAGAAACAGAAAGAACGTAGCTCCAAGAAGCTGGGGGAGGGAAAATGGGGAGCCATTGTTCCTGGATACAGTTTCAGTTTCGCAAGATGAGAATTTTCTGGAGAGCTCTTGTACAACAATGTACATATAGTTGTTACGGTCTAGATACGCGGTGTCCCCCAAAAGCTAATGTGTGAGACAATGTAAGATGTTCAGAAGCAAGATAATTAGATTATGAGAGTTGTAGCCTAATTAGTGGATGAATCCACTAACATGAATTAACTGGGTGGTAACAGTAGGCAGGTAGGGTGTAGCTGGAGAAAGTAGGTCACAGGAGGTAGAGTGCCTTTGGGACTTTTTTTTTTTTTTTTTGAGAGAGAGAGAGAGGATAGACTCCACTCATTTTTTTCAGCAGCCTTTGCTTCTCCAACACAGCTGTGCATGTGGTACTGGGATTTGAACCCTGGTCCTCGCACATGCCAGGCACGCACTCCAGCCCTGAGGCTTATGTTTTGTCCATGGTGAGTGGAGCTCTCTCTGCTTCCTGTTGCCATGTACTCACCTATTTTGCTCCTCCATGCCCTTCTGCCATGAGTTCTGCCTCACCTTGGATCCAGAGCTATAGAGTTGGCTGATCATGGACGGAATCTCTGAAACCTTGAGCCAAAATAATCTTTTCCTCCTCTATGTCATTCTTGTCAGGTCTTTTGGTCACAGCAATGAAAAAGCTGACTGTAACAATAGTCAACACCACTATACTACATACTTTAAAATGGTGAAAATGAGCTGGACATGGTAGTACATGCCTGTAATTCCAGCAGTTTGGGAGGTTGAGGCATTAGGATTGCAAGTTCAAGGCAGACTTCAGCAACTTAGCAAGACCCTGTCTGAAAATTTTTAAAAAAGGCCTAGGGGTGTGGCTCAGTAGTCAAGTTCCCCTGGGTTCAATCTCAGATACCAAAAATAAATAAATAAATAAATAAAGCTGGGGATGTAGCTCAGAGATAGAATGTTCCAGGGTTAATCCCCACTACTGGGTGGGGGAAGGTTAAGATGATAAACTTTGTTATGTATTTTCTACCATAATAGAAAAATTTTAGACTATATCTTGCTAACTTGTAAATGGCAGTACTGATTAAGGTCACATGGCAAGGAAATACAGGTAGCCTCTAAAAACTGGAAATGGCCTCAAGGAGCTGAGGGAGCCAACAGCTGACAGCCAACCAAGAAGCCAAAGCCCTCCGTCAAGATTTGAATTCTGTTCACTGGGTATGGTGGCTCATGCTTGTAACCTCAGCAACTAGGGAGGCTGAGGCCAGCCTGGGTAACTTAGCAAGACCCTTTCTCAAAATAAAATATAGAAAGTGCTGGGGATGC
Organism: Aplodontia rufa; assembly: GCA_004027875.1. Taxonomy (NCBI): domain Eukaryota; kingdom Metazoa; phylum Chordata; class Mammalia; order Rodentia; family Aplodontiidae; genus Aplodontia; species Aplodontia rufa. The sequence continues at coordinate 5,057 of PVKS010036939.1, forward strand.
AGCTCAGTGGTGAAGTACTTACCTAGCATGTGCCAAGCCCTAGGTTAAATCCCCAGTACTGAAAAAAAAAAAGTGAATTCTGTCAACATCAACAACTTGACTGCTGGGTGCAGTGGCACACACTTGTAATCCCAGTGGCTCAGGAGGCTGAGTCAGGAGGATTGCAAGCTCAGAGGCAGCCTCAGCAACTTAGTGAGACCCTATCTCAAAATAAATAAAATTAAAAAGGGCTGGGGATGTGCCTCAGTGGTTAATCCCTGGTACCAAAAAACAAACAAACAAAACAAGAAAAATAACAACAAAAAACCCAAGTTGAGTGAACTTGGAAGTGAGATTGTTTCCCATGCAGCATGGTTGACACATTGAGTAAAGTACCTAGCTCACCCTGACCCTGATCATGGACAGAATCTCTGAAACCTTGAGCCAAAATAATCTTTTCCTCCTCTATGTCATTCTTGTCAGGTCTTTTGGTCACAGCAATGAAAAAGCTAGCACAAAGACTAAGATAAGTGTTGTTACTTTAAGCAACTAAGTTTGAGTAGATAATCAGTATAAAAGGGATTGTATAAGCCAACTGTTTATAAAAAAAACTGACTTCATGGTCCTAGTGAGACATCATAAAGAATATTTTGGGCCTTGAGTTTTGAGAGCCTTGAAATAAAACATGTTCAAGATAGAGAGTAATGGTTCTCTAATCATGGGCCAATAAAACCAGTCTTAAGTCATTAACATTTATAGTTCTACCACTTCCTAGATAAAAATATTTGGAAACAATTTTGTAAGTCCTATGGGTCTCAGATTTTCCCAACTGTAAAGACGGAACTAACACCTACTTCAAGATAGCTGTAAGAATCAAATGAGACAATTAATGTAAAACACATAGGCCACACTGCCTTACAATGTTTCTTCCTCCTACACTCCCCCTACTCTGTTCTCTTTCTCACAAAGATTAAACTCTGTTGTAGTGAACTATAAACATATCTCTAAGAGTAAACTGCACACCTTGAGGGCTGGTTGCAAAACTTGGTGATCCTTTATAACCCCCCAAGAACCTAGCACAAGACTCAACAAATACTTGTTGATCTGTTGACTCATTAATCATTAATCAAACAAATCACTATTCTAAAAACACTAAGCAACCCAAATAGGAAATGGCTTTGTTTTTGCTTCAACTAGGCAGCTATCAGTAGTGTTTATTCATGGAGACCTAATTTACTGCTACCAGTAAATACAACAAACTCTCCTAAGTGCTCTGGCATTTTAAATAGAAGCAGTGGAGGGAAGTCATCTATGAGGTATAGCCTGAGGTGTATGTAGCCCATGGTGTCAGAAAAAAGCACTACTAGCTGTAGTAACTCAGGTAGATGAGAATCAATGCTATTTCTAAAGCTCTTTTAAAAAGACATAAACTCCCATAGTGACTCACTGTACATGGAATTCCAGGAGGGTGGGGAGAGTAACAGAGAATGAACTTCTACTTTCTTTTCTACATGCAAGATATTGCTAGCAAAGGCAGAGTCACTCGTTGACTGTTAGGGGTGGTCATTTGATGACAGTTCAACCCGTCATTCTACAGACTGAAGATGCTGCAGACTCCTTTTATATTTTCTCTCACAGGAAAAAAATCGTCCTTTGACTTATCAAGGACCCCAGGCATAGTCATCAAAGTAGAGGTCTCAATAGAATCTATATGGAAAAGTGGGTTGTAAAATAAAAGTCATTCCTCATAGGCTTGAATACTTGTTCCAGCATAGAAAATCCAGACTATACTCTAATCCAACTGTTCCCAAATATTTTTATCTCAGGACATTTAAAAATTATTGAAGAATTTAAAGAGCTTACCTTCAAAAATTCTAGAAAACATAATATACAAACGTACTTTTTAGTCACCACAGTGATCACACATCCTGTAAATATACCATTATTTCAAAATTAAAAAGCTAAAGGAAATAAGAGAAGCACAGGGGATGGTGCAAGTAGGGATTACAACTCGCAATGGAAACCAGGAAGGAGATGGTCAGATATTATGAAACATAAAACTTCCAAACTCCAAAGTTCTATAAACAGTGAAATAAAGCCTAAGATGAATTAAAGATATGCTTAGATAAGCAAAGTGAAACAGTTGGACAAAAGCAGATCCTCACTAAAGAAAATTATGAAGAATGTATCTCAGCCAGAAAGGAAATGTTTTCAAGGAAGAATCGGAAATTTAAGAAAGAAAAAAATAAGAAAAAATGTTTTTGTACTGGGGATTGAACCCAGGTTCACTTAACCACTGAACCATATCCCCAGCCCCTTTTTTATTCTTTATTCTGAGGTAGGACTTCGTTAAATCTCTGAGGCTGACCTTGAACCTTCAACTCTCCTGCCTTAGTCTCCAGAGTCACTGGGATTACAGGCATGTGCCACCAGGCCTGCCAAAAAAACATTTTAATTCTAAATATTAGAAGTATAAGGGATCTCTCTCTCTCTCTCTCTCTCTTTCTCTCCCCCGTCCCTCTCTTTAAGAAAAAAAAGAAGTATACGGGAAAGAAATAATTGAGAAAGCCAAAGAGATTACCTTAGGAACTTTAATAAAACAGAATGTACAAGCACACATTTCTTTAATCATCAGAGAGATGACATCATCACACATAAGGTTTCCACTGGAAAATTCCATCAAAAGTGGAAAAGGCAAATGACATCGGGACCCACAGCTGCTCGGATTCTTCTCCCACCGACAGAGGCCAGAGCCTACCACAAAGTGAATTCCCCTTTTCATTTTACAAAGGTCACTCAGGGTCTCACGGACACCCAGGTTGGCTTCCCGGGAAGGCACCGAGAGGCGTCACTAGAGGGCGCTGCTAGAGAACCTCAACTGGCAACTCACTCCCCAACCCCTGTTCGCGCTTCCAATTCACTGGGCGCCAGAAAAGGGCGGTGTCCGGAAGTGGGGGCGGTGCGCCGTGGCATCGCAACCTCATTGGACGAGGTGCCTCTGTCTCATGGCCCGGGGCGGGGCTTCTTCGCGCTGAAAAGCAGGGTCTGGGCGCAGGTCCGCTGCGCTGCAGCTTCCAGTTGCAACTGTGCTGAAGGACTTTCATCGCTTGTCGAGGTTCGCCGGGTCATGGTGCCAGCCTGACTGAGAAGAGGACGCTCCCGGGAGACGAATGAGGAACCACCTCCTCCTGCTGTTCAAGTACAGGGGCTTAGTCCGCAAAGGGAAGAAAAGCAAAAGACGAAAATGGCTAAATTCGTGATCCGCCCGGCCACCGCCGCTGACTGTAGTGACATCCTGCGGCTAATCAAGGTAATGGAAGGCCCGGGTTCGACCCAGGGCGGTGGGTGGAAGTGGCTGTTTCCGGATAAATCCGCGTCTTGGGATCTGAACTGGTGCGAGAGCCCAGCCGGTTCCCCTTTCTCCTCTGGCATCCCGCGCGGGGGAGGATTCTGGCACCCACTCTGCTGCGACTGCCCATTACTTCCCTCTGAGCTGGCCGTGCCAGGCCTCATATTCCTTTATGTTTCTTTTTCTTCTATGTGCATCACCCCAGGAGCTGGCTAAATATGAATACATGGAAGACCAAGTCATATTAACTGAAAAAGGTAACGCAACGGTGGGGGGGGGCGGGACAAGCGTTGGGTACCTGTCACATTCACTGGAGGCCAACACTATGCTGTCTCTGCTGCTCCCTCTTGCAGATCTGCTAGAGGATGGCTTCGGAGAGCACCCTTTCTACCACTGCCTGGTTGCAGAAGTGCCGAAGGAACACTTGACTCCGGAAGGTAACCCCCTCACCCTATTCAGAAGCCAGAGAAACCGAATGTTGTATAAAACGTAGTGTCTGCTGTGCAGAACCCTGACTACACAGGCCGAAATTACTGAGAAATTGACCGAAAATAATAGTAAGCCAGTATTCAAATTACTGAGGAAAAAAAGTTGATGTGCTGCACTTTATAATAGGGCGGGTTAAAGGAGCTGTTTAAGTAAGTATCAGTGCTGTGGAGACCCGGAAGACTTAGGTATAATGTCATTTGTTGTAATTAAGTTTCATAAAATGGTTCTTGTTTGACCCTAATCTAACCTTTTTTATAATTGTGTTAAATCACATTTTTTTCTTTAATTTGTCCCAATCTTCAGGTTACAGTCTCTAGCTTCGCCATGTACATGGCCCTTCCGTGTACATGGATGGGCGGGGAGGTAACTAAAAGATCCTTTACACAATAAACTAGATGATCATGATAAATGAGGTAAGGTCCTATTATCACACACTTAAAACACGGTAGATCAGAAGCTCTTATAGTTACTTCCTGTCTGTTTGCAAAGAAATATAAAATGGCTAGAAAGTTTAATTTGAAACCTTTGCCTCCATTTGAAATTATAGACATCCCTTATGAGGGAGTCTTTTTTTTTGCTGGCCCCTGTTGACTGGTCAGAAGACAGCTGAAAGGGGAAGTTCAGTGGGTGGGTGCTTTCTCAAGGGTTTTTTGTTTTTTTTCCTGTCATCTGTTCCCCAAGCTAGAAGAAATGAGCATAAAACATAAGGAACAAGGAGTTTTTTTGTTTTGTTTTGGTTTTTGGTTTTTTTTTTTTTTTGGTATATGGATGTCATATAATACCTGTTTCTGGGTACTGCTGCTGCTTCTGGCTTAAAAACTGGGGAGAGCAAATTGAAAATGTATAAATTGGAAGGCAAGTTCTGAAATTAAACATCATACTTTTGGCCTGATGTTCTGACAAGGAAGCAAGAGTTGGTAAACTACAGATATTTACTATTCTGAACTGCCGTGTAAACCCAACTTATTCCCAAGTCACATGCCACTATATCATGAGGATGTGAATAATTGTGTTTAGTTTAAGACCATAGCACTTTTGCTCTGGCAAGTAATGAAAACATTCTCACTTCCTGACTGAAGTCCAGCAGACTGCAGAGTAGCCATTCTGGTTGTAGCCTGGCTTCAGCTAGCTCTCATAATGTGTGCTTTCTGCAAATACATGTCTGAGAACAGTGGGATCATCCAACAGTGGCCTGGACTGCACTAGCATAAGTCAAGAAGCAGTCCGGTTCAGTGGCTACTTGTTTCTATAATACATGCATGTATATTTCTTTAAAACCTATGATAGGCTTCTGATTCTGCCACTACAACCTTAGAGAATTGTTTTTCTTCTTTATATCTCATGTGATACTCTTATTACAGGACACAGCATTGTTGGATTTGCCATGTACTATTTTACCTATGACCCATGGATTGGAAAATTACTATATCTTGAAGATTTCTTCGTGATGAGTGATTATAGAGGTAAGATTGAATTTAGAAGAGTGTCTAAGGAGAAATCAGGACTGTATGTCCTTATGATGACTTTTAAAATTGTACTTCTCTTTTAGGCTTTGGTATAGGATCAGAAATTTTGAAGAATCTAAGCCAGGTATGTCCTAGTTTGGGTTTCCATATTTGTAAGGGCTACTAAATTATTGTAATGACTGAATCAAAATCGGGTTTTGGAAAGCAGGTGAGATGTCACTGAGTTTGTGTTTTCTCTCCCTTATAATAGGTTGCCATGAAGTGTCGTTGCAGCAGCATGCACTTCTTGGTAGCAGAATGGAATGAACCATCTATCAACTTCTACAAAAGAAGAGGTGCTTCTGATCTGTCCAGTGAAGAGGGATGGAGACTCTTCAAGATTGACAAGGAGTACTTGCTAAAAATGGCAGCAGAGGAGTGAGGAGTGCTAGCATAGATGATGACAACCTCCATTCTATTTTAGAATAAATTCTCAACTATCTTACTTTCTGTCCTGTTTGTAGTGAAATAATAGAATGAGCACCCATTCCAAAGCTTTATTACCAGTGGCGTTGTTGCATGTTTGAAATGTGGTCTGTTTCAAATGGCAATCATATATACAGTTTGGAGTCAGATTTCTCCTTGAACATCTTTTGATAAACAGCAAGGTGGCGTGATCTTAATACATATGAAAAAACTTCATTCTTGTGAGTCATTTAAATGTGTACAATGTACACACTGGTACTTAGAGTTTCTGTTTTGATTCTTTTTTAATAAACTACCCTTTGATTTAATTGTTTGGTGTAAGCACTTTTACTAATCCTTTACACTTTTTTTTGCTCTGGGGTGTGAAATAAAAATAGCCAACATCACTGAATAACTACAAAAAAGTTTTCAACCCTATTTAAGTTCTTTATGGGACTCGGTGTATAGCTCAGCCGTAGAACACCTGCCTAGCATGCTTAAGGCCCTGGGTTTGATTCCCCATCAGCCACAAAAAAGTTTACATGGTCATGTGCTGTGAATACTATCAAAGTCTGGAAAGAAGCCAGTTGAATTCTGAAGCATGTAGCCACATTTTACTTTTCTATGTTGATGACACCATACACTTCATCTGACAGAATTTTCAAGAGCTGAGAAACCAGGTTAAAAACTGAAGCCCACAATGAGTAAGGCCATTGTTACACAAATAAAACATGGAGTTGGGATTATGAAACACTGAAAATCAGAAAAAAAAACCCAACCACCCATCCTACACAGATACTTTCCACCCCTACCAACCCACAGGGTGCTGGGATTGAACCCAGGATTCTGTGTTCTAGTGAAGCACTCTACCTAGCTATATCTCTAACTCTTTAATTTTTTTTACTTTTTTAAATTATTTTTATTGGTGCTTTATAGTTGTACATAATGATGGGATTTGTTGTCACTTATTCATAGATGCACATAATCAGCAATACAATTTGGTCAATACCACTCCCCCCGCACCTCCCTACCTCCCTCCTCTCGTCCCCGATCCCTTGCCTCTCTTTCTGGGTCCTATATTTTTCCTAAAATATCCAAGTACAGTGACATAATTCTTACACCTATGAAGAACATTTTTATATACATGACTATAGCCTCTTAACAAGATCCTTTTTGAAGGTAAAAGCAAGTAGATCACTTCGTTAATCAGGCAGTAGCAAAAATTGCACATTTTATTTTTATTGCAAATAGATAATTTGTAGAGTTTGATATGAACAAATCAGACAAATTAGTATCTTATTTGGAGGGTGAGTATGTGGTACTATGCTAACATAATGGGTTTCTATAGTAGAGAAACAATAGAACCTTTCAAACTACCAGGGAGAAGAAGTAAATACTTTCTCAAGGACTGAAAATGAAACAGAAGAGGTAAAAAATTTTCTCCTCGGACATGTGGACTCCTTTTACTAGTCACTACATTGACCTACACTCCCTAACCCATTAATTTCCACAATAATGAAAATGATAATAACAACCATCTTAGACTAATAACCAAGAATACAATTTTCCAAAAGAAGTTGTAGGATACATGAAAAACAATACTCTATTTCTGTGAATACTGGGCTGTTGGGGCTGGAGCAGTAGCTCGGTGGTTACAGTGCTTGCCCAGAATGCATAAGTACATGGGTTCAAACCCCAGCACCCACGTACACAACTAAGTGTCGGAGCAACAAAAGCCATGTGAAAAACTCAATAAAAATTGATTCTCTCTGTCCTTCTCTCTTTAAAAAAAATTTAAAAAAATACTAGGCTGTCCACTAGAAAGGGATTTTGTCTTGCATTCCCTTGTATCACTATCTGTTATGGCTTCCTAGATTAGAAAGCAGTCATATATATAAAAGTGTGATCCTAGGTAGCATTTAATACACCTTTGGGGGTTATTGCTGGCTCAAAGAACATGCCATGAAAATAGGCTTACAGAGTCAGTTCTCTACCTGGAGCCTTCTAGGATAAGTAACTAAAAGAGAAATATTGGAAAAAATAAAAGGGTAACTAAACACCAAAAGCCTTGTGGGAAAATAAGATATTTTGAAGATTATGTTTTGGAAACTGGGCCTCTTAGAAGAAAACAACTACATGATGACTGTGGTTAAATATATGAATAAGTTAACCAAGTGATTTCCAATATAACTCTTTGTTTTCTCACCCATCCAGTTTTATCACGATAAAAGCTTTTCTGAGGTGCTTGTATCCACTTTAGAGAAATCCCCTAGGTGTAAAAATTACATAAATCCCCTAGGTGTAAAAATTACATGCTGAAGCCCCACAATATCAGACAACTGGAGGTTCAATTCAATTGCAAAGATACCTCTTTAAAAATTGAACTATAAAACAAATCTGTACAGCTTGAAATCAACAGGCAAGTAAGAAAACATGTGGAAATTATTTTAAAAGAAACAACAAACAATGATAGACCTGAAAGAGAAAAAAAAAGTCTATGCAAGCAACACCTGTGTAAACATAACTTAAAAACTAGTATTTTACTAAAATATGCCTGACAATCATTTGGACCTAAGGACTTGCCAATGATTATATCAGGATATTTCTGGGTTTACTTCGTTTTTATTTTTCAAAACAACTCTTATTTGCTGAGTTTATGATACTCCTAAAAGATTGATAAAAATGAATTTTCTGGGGCTGGAGCAGGTTGCTCAGTAGTTACAGTGCTTGCCTGGCATGTGCAAGGACATGGGTTCGAACCGCAGCACTACATACACAATGAAGTGTTTGGAGCAACAAAGGCCACATGAAAAGCTAAATAAAATTGGCTCTCTCTCTCTCTCTCTCTCTCTCTGTGTCCCTCTCTCTTTAAAAAAAAAATCAATTTTCTGATACTATTAAAGCAAGAAATAGCTGAGTTTGTCCAAACTTAGACTTAAGACATCCTACTACTGATCTGATTACAGGGTTGACAGTACAGCTACCATTGTCCAATCAGAATCCAGGATCATCAATTGCTTGGATTCTGTGGGGTAGTTTTTCTAGAGGAAAAGAGTAGTCTTATTCCCAGAAATATAGAAGAAACAATTCAGAGGAGACCTAATGATTTATTAATGCCTTACACCCATGCTACCTCTTCCTAGAAGTCTGCTTTCCAGTGGGTACCCAGCAGGGTCTCGAACAGATGACACTTATCACTGCTCCCTGATGCAAGTGGCTGCTCAGCATCAACTAGGAGTGCTGACCATACCCTGGGAAACCAGCCACCAACTCCCGCTAGGAATGGAGCAGCTTCCTCCCTGACTGTGATAGGCACCGCTTCTCTAGCAGAGTCTACATGTGTCCATGTCCGCTCCAAGAATCCTATCTGTTTGCTTGACTGGGGCCATGTTTGTTTTCTTGCCCTTTCATGTCTCATTCTGCGAGTTACCTCAGGATAACCTTGTGCTTCATTCCCATCCCTTTCCTTTGTGCTTCCAGTCTGGGCTTCAAGCCAGTCAGCTGTTACCTACAGCTCAGACTGACAGGCAGCCCACACTCCTACTGAACCCACCCCTATCATCATTGCCTTTGTTGTCCCACCTATCAAAGGCCACCAAGTGCCCATCCTCATAATACTCTCCCAGCACTCTATTTCCCATCAGCTCTTTCTTTTTTTGTGGTTCACATCTGCCCATAAAATGTTTCAGTAGTTTCCAGATGGTTATCGACATAATAGCTAATGATAATAGCTAATGTTTATTAAGTACTCACCAGGAACCAGACATTAAGTTTAACCCTTTATATACATTATTATCTAAGTCTCACAACCACCCAATGAGGTAATGAGGTAGATATTACTATCATTTTCTTTTCTTTTCTTTCTTTCTTTTTTTTAAATGGGTCTTACTACATTGGCCTGGCTAGTCTCAACATCCTGGGCTCAAGCTATGTTCTTGCCTCAGCCTCCCAAGTAGCTGGGACTACAGGCGTGTACTGCCACACCCAATTTATTAGTTTCTTTTTATATTGCAAAACTAAACCTCAGAGAAGTTAAAGTTGTCCAAGGCCACCCAACTAGGCCAGGGAATTGGGTTTCAAACCAATTTTTCAATCTTCTGGGGGTTCCTGATGTATTCTCTGAGGCCCTGACAATCTCTACAATAATTATTGAATTTGGTATTTCTTTTGGATTATAAATTGAACAATATCAGTATAAAAATTTTCTGGATCATCAAAGTCAGTGGTTCTAAGTACTGGCTGCACATTATTAGAAAGCTTTTTTAAAATGCTAATGCTCCACACTGAGAGAATTCTAATTTACTCATATTTTAATGTACATTCCAAAGTGAATACAGAATTGAGACTCACTGATCTGGACAATTAGCTTGTAACTGAATCCTAGTCCCAAATGAAATATAACAATTTCAGCTTGTGTTCAAGCTGATTATCTTGGCAACCTGAAGTTAACGGTGAGCTCTTGCTAAGCAAAGACCAAGTGAGTCACAGCACACTGCATGGAGAACCTTCTGGAAAGTTTTTAGAGAAAAATGGCTGGGAGAATTGTGTCATTCCACACCATACCATGCTGGAACCAAAGAACATCCACCCCAGCTGTCACTATCATGTTCCTTTACAAGCAGTAAGTTCATTTCAGAAAAACCTTCCCCCTCCCATTAAATCACTGTTGTTCATTTGACTTTTATTGTTTGGTAATTTGGTTTGTATTTGATTTGTAAATATATATTGGCTTTACAGTTGCAGAGGAGCAGTAAATATAAAATATTCACATCTAGTCATATGCTTATTTTTTGTTTTGTTTTGTTTTTTCATTATTTGTGTACTGGGGTTTGTAATCCAGGGAGCACTTTTACCACTTAACTATTTTTTTTATTTTGAGACAGGGTCTTGCTAAGTTGCTTAGGGCCTCACTAAGTTGCTGAGGCTGGCTTTAAACTCACAATTCTCCTGCCTCAGTCTCCTGAGTTGGGATTACAGGCCTTTGCCACCACACCCAGCAAGACAAGGTCTTGCTAACTTGCTCAGGACCTTGCTAAAGTGCTGAGGTTAGCCTCGAACTTGTGATCTTCCTGCCTTAGCCTCCTGAGTCTCTGGGATTACTGGCATGTGCCAAAATGCCCAGCTTAATCATATGCTTATAGTGATATAATTTCAATCACCACTGGGGGTCTGTAAGAAATTTACCACCTTTTAAAGGGGATACTGTCAGGGCTGGAGTGGTGGCTCAGTGGTTGAAGCACTTGCCTGGCTTGTGTGAAGACCCAAGTTTGAACTCCAGCACCACATACACAACTAAGTGTTGGAGAAACAAAGGCCAGAGGGAAAACAATTAAAAATCAATTCTCTTCCTCCCCCCTTAAAAAAGGGGGGTGGATACTCAGGTTTGAGAAACATTGCTATAACCATTTTGCAATACTCCCTGCTTCTTTTTTTAATTTTTATTGAGTTTTTCACATGGCTTTCATTGCTCTGACACTTAGTTATGTACGTGGGTGCTGGGGTTTGAACTCGTGCACTTGAGAATGCCGGGCAAGTGCCGAAACCGCTGAGCCACTGCTCCAGCTCCCAATACTCCCTGCTTCTGTTTGACTAAAAAAAGTGCCAGGGACTGCAGATATACTTCAGTGGTACAGCGAATGGTTAGAATGAACAAGACCTTATGTTCGATTCCTAGCAATGAAAAAAAAAAGTGCCCAAGGTTATCAGAAGTAAGACTTGATCAGAATCAGATTTGATTTTTTTGGCGAGAATATTTGATAGGTGTTTTTTCCCATCAAGTGGTAAATAATGGCTGGACATTTCTTTCTAGGTTCATTGATTCATTAGGAGTTGCAAAACGGTGATATTTTATTTCCAGTCTGTCATTTATGAGCTAGGATACTTCTATAAAGATGGTATCATGGCTTTCCTTAAACTGTTTAGATTACCAACAAAATAATAAAGCAATTATTAACTTTTTTAACTTGAGGTATAGTGCACCCAGAAAAGACACGATTTATTTTTCCCTTTTATTTACTAGTTTTCAAAAGAACAAATTGAGTTCTCCAGCATCTTCCAATTAGGCTATTTTTCTTTCAAGTATCATTATTAATGGATGGACTTTACACATTTCCTGTGTCTTAATTCATTGCCATTACTTCTCTTATTGAAGCTCAGATTTTCCTAATGGTCATCTTCGAGTTGGCTCCAGAGCCCCTTTGGATGCCACCCCAGAAGCCTTTGTTAGTTTCCTGCTGTTAAGTTGTCCTGGGCTCATCTTGTACATTTCCTTCCTCAGATGTGACACCAATGACAGGTAATTCAGAGCTTCAGAGGTTCCCAGGGGAAACAACATTCATTGAGAGCAGGTGGTGTTCACAGCTCTGTGTTTTGATAATGACATGGGCACAGCAGGGAGATCCTTTGAAACTGGGGCTGAGTGGTAGTGCTCACTTCAGTTTTTGCTGAGGGAGGGTTCCACCAGCTGCGGGTCAGCACTGCCTTCCACCTCATTGCTTAACTGCTGTCTTTCATCCAGCAAATCAACAACAATAACAAAAAGTAGTTTTAAAACAGTTATGTCCGCAACAACAATGCTTTGTCTAGAGAAGTTTGGATCTAATGAACATTCAACTTGGAGTCAAAGGAAACTTAAATTAGAACCTGGCTCTTTTTTGTTTATGAAAATCAAAATAAACTTCATTTCTGGGACTAAAAATAAACTACTTCAGAACCGTGAGGACTAAATGAGATTATGAATATGGATGTGCAGAATGTACATCAACGTATTTTATGATACATTTATGGTAACACTAGGTTGAGCATCTACTGTGTGCCAGACCCTAGTTTTATTTCATTAATGCCCATAATGATATTGTAGAGTGTTCTCATGGTGTACTGGTAAACCAGCTAGGGGTGGGAGAAACCTTGATTTATAGAATCTGCGGATTTTCAGAGTAAATATTTCTACCAAGGTTGTACCAATGGCTTTATCATTGCAAAACTTCTGAAGACTGTCCTTAACAATAGGCTCTCCCAAGCCAGTAGGAGCTGGCTTCGGTACAACTCTGAATTAGGTCCATTTTGAAAAGAAGCAAACAGAAGCTTAGAGGTTCAGCAACCTGGATCTACTTCAGGGGGTGCAAATCTGGCTACTGATCCATGTCTCTGCCTCAACAAACTGTGCTGTCCTACCACCCTACTTCTCTGAATGGTCCATTTACATTATTTGATCTCAGAGTGAATTATTCATTAATGCTTTCAGCACAAGTGTAAGCAAAATTGTTTACCTCCCCTGACTATAAACATCCTGGGAGCAGGGACTCTGTGCCATCATCTTTGTATCTTCAAGGTCTCTTGTTCCACGTATGGCACACAGTGGGCTTTTAATAATTTTATTAAATAAGTGGAATAAAGCAGCCCTAGTTTTAGAGGGAAACCGGGAGCTAGAAATCAACTCAATAGCATTTTTATTTGTAATAGACACCCATTTTGAGAGTCACAATTTAATTGGAAAACAAAATCTAAAACATACCATGTGATGTTCATGGATTATGTCATTTAATCCTTAAAATAAAGCCCTTCTTTTGTGGATAGGGAAGGTAGCATGTAGGGAGTGAGGCAATTAATTTTATGAATGGGGCAGTGGGACTCCACACCTCAGAAACCTCTGCTCACTGTCTGGTTTAACTATTACTTAGTGCTCTTTTTAAAAAAATTTTTAGAGGACAGTGAGAGAGAGAGAGAGACAGAGAGAGAAACAACTTTATTTAGTTTTTTACATGGCCTTTGCTGCTCCAACACTTAGTTGTGTACATGGTGCTGGGGTTTGAACCCGGGTCCTCATGCTTGCCAGGCAAGCGCCGAAACCGCTGAGCCACCAGCCCTCTTTTTTTTTTTTAAAGAGAGAGGACAGTGAAGGAGAGAGAGAGAGAGAGAGAACCAATTTTATTTAGTTTTTCATGTAACTTTCGTTTCTGGGACTCTTGTTGTGTATATGGTGCTGGGGTTTGAACCCGTGTACTTGCGAATGCCAGGCAAGTGCTGTTAACCACTCTGTGAGGATGAGGTTAATGTGAATGTGAGGATGGGGTTAATGAGAGAACCGGACAAACTCCATCTTGTCCAGAGCACTCACACAGAGAGCAGCGTGACCTAAAACTGCCTCTATTGGGAGACACTACAAAACAACTTAAGAATGTAAACCATGGCTGGAGCCAAAAAAA
>PVKS010036940.1:0-18990 GCA_004027875.1 Aplodontia rufa
TGAGGCAGAATCTTGCTATAAGTTGTGGGAATGGTCTTGAACTTGCAGTCCTCCTCATTCAACCTCCTGAGCAGCTGGGATTACAGGAGTGTTAAACCTTGCCTAGTGTGGCTTAAATTTTAAACATTTTAAGAAATATATATATTTTTTGGTACCAGAAATTAAACCCAGGGGTACTTAATCAATGAATCACATCCCTGCCCTTTTTATATTTTGAGACAGGGTCTCGCTAAATTTCTGAGGCTGGCTTTGAATTTGCAACATTCCAAAGCCTTCTGAGTTGCTGGGATTACAGGTGTGCAACAACACACCCACCAAGAACCCTGGTTCTTAAAACTATTAAACAACTAGGCTTCATCTGTAAAAGGACAGAGGGGCTTGGTTCATTCCCTGGACCTTTTTTTTATTTCTTTTCTGGCACCAGGGATTGAATATATGGACGCTGAACCACTGAGCCACAATCCCAGCCTTTTTTATTTTGATACAAGGTCTTGCTAAACTCGAGGCCAGCTTTTTTTTTTTTTTTAAGAGAGAAACAATTTTATTGAGTTTTTACATGGCCTTCGTTGCTCCAACACTTAGTTGTGTACGTGGTGCTGGGGTTCCTAGTGCTGGGGTTTGAACCTGGGTCGTGCTTGCCAGGCAAGCACTGAAACCGCTGAGCCACCCCTCTAGCCCCTTGAAGGCCAGCTTTGAACTTGGAATTCTCCTGCCTCAGGCACCTGAGTGACTGAGTACAAGTGTATGCCACCATGCCTGGCTCCCTAGATCTTTTCATGGGAAAATCTTCAAATACAGCCAAGACCAAAATATTAAAAAATAAAACAAAACAAAAACAAATTAACAAAACAGAAAAATTGAAGCTTGGCTTGATGATACACACACAAACCTGTAATATCAGTTGATTGATAAGGCTGAGGTAGGAGGATCACAAGTTCAAGGACAGCCGAGGCAACTTGGTGAGACCAGCTCAAATGGCTTTCCCCTTTCTCCAATACTACTTTCCAAACACCCAAGTTCTGGGATCCAAGTTTTCAAATCTTGATTCATCCTTGGAATTAATCTGATATACTAAAAATGTCAAGGTCACATCCAAAGCTAACAAATTATGAGCTAATTTGATTGAGATTATATTAATTAAAATAGGGGAAAGAATTGTCATAAGAAATTTAGGGCACTGGCTGGGCTTGGGGGTGCACACTTATAATCCTTGCAGCCCAGGAGGCTGAAGCAGGAGTATCACCAGTTCAAATCCAGCCTCAGCAACTTAACAAGGCCCTAAGCAACTCAGTAAGACCTTGTCTGAAAATAAAAATTAAAAAGTGCTGGGGATGGGGCTTAGTGGGTAAGCACCCCTGGGTTTAAACCCAGGTATTGGGAATATGGAACTAACTGCACATTTCAGATCAGTATGTTGCTTTTCATCTTTTAGTCAAAAGGAAGATAAAGTAGGTAAACTGGTGAAGGAAACCTGGGCTTACAAGGGTATATGTGTAAACAGATTATCTAGCCCGAAACAGAATATGAAATTGATGACCCACTTGAATATTAAAAATCATTTCTATTATCTAAATTTGACAAATATAAAGGCTTAGTATTTGGGTACAGTGAACTCCTATAACCTCAGTGACTCTGGAAGGCTAACACATGAGGACAGGAAGTTAGAGGAAACTTAGACTGACTCAATAAGGGTTGGATATACCTCACTGGTAAAGAACCCCTGTGTTCAATGACTGGAACGATAAAACAGAAATTGAGCCTTAGTACACAAGACTGACTGGGTTTCAATCTTAATTCCTCTCCCTAGCTAACAGATCAAGCTATCTACCTCCCGCCCTGTTCAGTGAATGTTACCTTTTTTGTTAAATTCAACAAATAATAATATACTAAATGTTATAAGCACCAAACTACCCACTCCCCTTACCACAGCGTTGATCTCCAGAATTAATTCAAGTAATGCATTCCTAATGCTTAAAAGTAGCAAAGGTAGCAGATGCCAAAGGATGAAGTTTTAAATAGCACCTCAAAGTTCAAAATCCTAGCTTTACTACTTCCCATAGTGACCTTGGTTATTACTTAAACCCTTGGAGCCTCAGCGTCCTCATCCATAAGATGAAAACACCTAGCTCACAGGAGTGTTGAAAGATTAAACCAATGAATATATATGCAAAGCACCTAGAAAATGCACCATAAGGTACCACAAAGTTTCTATCTTTGAAAGCAGAAGGCATTCAGCCTATGTTAGTGACTAAGTATCTTGCCTTAGATTTTTTTTTTGCTAGATTTAATTACATAGTAGTACATGACTGTTATATTTAAAAACTGGAAATATTCATTCAGGAAGAAAAATTTTTTAAATACAAAACTTGACAGAAAAGAAAAAACAAATACTGGCTTCTATAACTGAAGACTGTTTTTTACAAGTTTATTGTATTTGTACCAGAATGTTGTTTTTTTAAAAAAATCTAAGTATAAATCCATGGCATGAATCATCTACGTGTCAAAGCTAGCATGAAATTTCATCTACCTAGAAAACCACCTTCTCTTTCTCAGAATTCTCTACATACTTGAAAAAACAAGTTTGAAAACTCTAGAACCACCTGAAGTGACTAAATAAAGACTAGCCACTCATTTACATATTTTATTTGGAAATCTACACAAGTACAGGGAAACTAAATTTTAAAGAAAATGGATGTCATTGGATTATTCATTTATTATAAAAGAGAGACATGGAAATTATTTACATGATGAAAAGATTTCAGAACTTCAGTGGAATGGGCAGCTTCATACGATGCCATTTCAAATAGTGATTTATTTCAGTCTACGTACTTTCCAAGAATGTCACCATCTCTAAATAAGAAATAATCCTGCAAATAAGAGAAACTATTAGTTAAGACAGCTAACAGCAAATACTTAACTTCTTTTTATAACTATCAAGTTTTCATACCTTGTCATCTAGAACAACTTTGGTGCCTCCATACTCTGGGAGAAGAACTTTATCTCCAACTTTCACACTGACTGGTTGAATCTCTCCACCCTTAAGATAATAAGGACATTTATTATCAAAACACATCCAGTTCATTTACTATATAGTTAACTTTTAAATCACTACAATTATTGAAATGCACTCACTAAAATCAATGTTAAAAAGGCAACTGGTGGCTAATTTATACTAAAATTGTAGTTTTTCCCAGCAAAAACTTCACTTTAGAATTTGTAATCTGAAATAAGGAACACAAGTGGCTTAATCTAAAACCCAATTTCAGGGCAAAAGCTCAAGGAGTTTTACTAAATAAGGGAACTTTAGCTAACCAAAAGCTAACTTTATAATTGTTAACTATTTACATAACCTATGGACCATGTGAAATAAAGGACTTTCTTTATATTTTACTCTTTTCCAATAGTGGGTATCATACCTATTGAAGCAATTTTTATAACCATACAAAATGAGCAGGGCACAGTGGTTCACACCTGTAATCCCAGCAACTTGGGAGGCTGAGGCAGGAGCACTGCAAGTTCAGAAGCCAGCCTCAAATTTAGCAAGGCCTTGTCTCAAAATGAAACAAAAAGGGCTAGAAATGTGGCTCAGTGGTTAAAAACCCCTTGGTACAATCGCCAGTACCCCTCCCCGCCAAAAAGGTCATGCTTTATTTCTTCCAACAAAAATTGAAAACTAGTCCTCTGAATTCAGCACATTTGATTTCCTTTCTACAAAAGTAAAGGGAATAAAACAGAGTGACCACTCCAGAAAACCCTCCTATTATTCCTAACTTCAGGACAGTCCCTTAGAACTTTCTCTTTGTGGAAACTGGAACAATGTGGTTATCATACGTGACAACAAAATACGCAATAGCATTTACTGTGTAGCTGTCCTTTTTTTTTTTCCTGGTACCAGTGATTGAACCCAGGTGTGGGGGGTGCTTAACCACTAAGCAACATCCCCAGCCCTTTCTGTACTTTACTTTGCAACAGGGTCTTCTTGCTAAATTGCTTAGGACCTCACTAAATTGCTGAGGCTGATTTTGAACTTGCCATCCTCCTACCTCAGCCTTCCCAGCAGCCTCAACTGCAGATGGGATTACAGCCCTGCCCTGGCCAAACAAGTCTCCTCTGAATTCTGAAAAGGCTTGTGATTTTTCCGGAGGCATAGTCTTTTTTTATCTAATTAAAAAAAAAAAAACAATGATGCTAATTCGAAGAACACGGTCAGAAGTAAGTTACCAAACAGCTATTTACCTTTTTTTTTCTTTTGGAGAGAGGGACAGTGAAACAGAGAAAGAGAATGAATTTTAGTTTTTCATGTGGCTTTCCTTGTGTACTGGCGCTTGGGTTGGAACCTGTGTCCTTGTACATGCCAGGCCAGTGCCATAACCTCTAAACACCACTCCAGCCCCCAAACAGCTATTAAAGGCAACTTTAATACACGGGAAATCCTGATCATATGCAACAAGCAAATTTATTTTACAATCCAAGTATTCAAAATTACCTAGAACACACAAAATATTTAAAAGGCTAACTTCTAAATAACCAAGAATTTAGCACTTCTTCCAATTCACACAAAAATATTAATTCCAGGGCTGGAGCGGTGGCTTGGCGGTTACGGTGCTTGTCTGGCATGCTCGAGTACATGGGTTGGAACCCCAGCAGCACCTACACAATGAAGTGTCAGCAACGAAAGACACATGAAAAAGTTAAAAACAAAAATTAATTCTGTTTCTCTCTTTTTTTAAACATTAATTCCACGTTGTGGCCCATTTACCTTTCCTTTAGAGCCTGATCCCACAGCTACTACTGTTGCTTGTAATACTTTTCCTTGAGATTTTTCTGGAAGCATAATGCCTC
Source organism: Aplodontia rufa (assembly GCA_004027875.1). NCBI lineage: Eukaryota > Metazoa > Chordata > Mammalia > Rodentia > Aplodontiidae > Aplodontia > Aplodontia rufa. The sequence goes on from PVKS010036940.1 coordinate 4,843, forward strand.
CTTTGGTTACAGTTTCAGCTGCACTCCTTTCGACCAATACTCGGTCAAATAGTGGAAGAAACTTTCTAAATGCTTGCCCTGCCTGTAAGAGAAACAGTAAGAGTTGAACCAAACAGTATGCAAATTATATTTAACAGGCCACTCCGCCACAAGCATTACATTTAACACGTTCTTTCAAAATTAACACGTTCAGGGGATACAATTTGAACGCGTTATAATCCAGTTTTAATTCCCATTTCCTGCGTCCTTTTGAGGTCCTTGTGCCTTCTGGCGTCAGCAACCACTCCACTTCTAATGGTAACCTTTGTTTACCCCAAGGTCAAATATTTTCCTGAGGTTTTTCTGGAAATCTTCACTTAACGACGAGAGTCAATCTTTCTCCTGAAACCATGCTCTTTCTCGAACACACACATCCATAAAGGCCCTGCAGAAGCAGGTGGGCAGTCACGCTCGCCTTCTGGTTCCGGACCCTGCCCCACACCCCTGCAGCAAGCGCGTGCAGGAAAAATCCCTGGTGGAGGAAGGGGTCGCACGGGGCTCGCCTCTCCAGGGTTCGGGTCGCCGCTGGTCATGGAGTGACCCACCATCCACCTGCCAGGCCTAAAGGAGAGCCCCTGGAGCTCCCCGAGGGACCCAGACCCACTAATACCCGGCGGCCTACGGCCACGCGGGACTCACCATGACTCTCGTCGCAGCACCTAGTACTCCCCTCTCGCGCTGCCGCCGTAAGGAAGCCCGCAGTCGGTCCTGTGGAACACGTGAAAAGGAGGCCCCGCGCGCAGGCGCGCTCGACCCTGCTCTGCCCCCGCCCCAGGGAGAGAGGGCGGCCTGGGCAGCGTGCGCGGCGATTCGTCCCGAGGACTCTGCGCAGGCCACTGACGCGGAGCGTGGGAGGCGGAGGAAAAGAGGCGCCCTTTCTAGGCTTTTCTAGGCAGCCAGCTGAGGTGAAAGAACAACCTTTGCATCCTCTTCCGGAAATGACGCTGTTTGACCCTTGACTTGCATAGAGAGCGGCGCTTTCCGGAAAGTTCTGGAACCGAGAGCGGCCCGGGAACTAGCCTACGCAGGTCGCGGAGGACTGAGTTCACTGGCCTTCCCCTGCGCGGGTAGGCAGGGGCGGGGCTCGCGCACAGGATATGCAGATTGCCGGGCCCAGCGGACGGGAAAGGGGCGGGAGCCGCCTGCACGTTCGGTGCCGCAGGGTGGGGGGAGCAGCAGAGGGAGGGGACACGAGCTCATTGCCGTGTGCGCCGTGCACTCTGTCCCTCACTCGCCGCCGACGGCCTACCTTGCCGCGTGCACTCCTTGACGACGCCCCGCAGGTACTCGCTGCCCCGTCTCGCATCATCCTGGGGCTACCGACCCCTGAGCAGGCCTTCCTCCAACTCAGACCTACCGGAGTGGGCGGCGTGCTACCCCCGGGACGTCTCCCCGGCGCTGCGGGCCTGGCGCGCGCGGCCCGGCCTCTCCGAACCATGCGGGTTCCCATCACGTGCGGCCTGGATCGCTGACCTTGTCCAGGCGCCGGAGGGAGGGATGGCGGACTTGCTTTCTAGATAGAATCTGCGGGTAGTAGTAGCCACTTTGGTCCTCCGGTACAGCCAGCTCCTGGTCGACTGCAGGGCCCCGGGGAGGGTGGTCGCTTCGGTGAAGGAACTAATTTTTGCCCCTTCTGTCGGTGGAGATTTTGCACCTTTACTTTTGACCTTGCTGGGGGTGTCCTGAGGACAAGACACGTGGGTTGTGCGCAGTGGATCGGGTGGGTGCACTCAGCCTCGGGCCCGGGATGTATGTTCTGATACAGTAACCTCTGGCGGATACATGGAAACACTTTTTGCTGAGCAGCCTATTGTAACGCTTTACCTGCTCTCTCGGATTTGTAACCTGCCTCTGTACCGCCACTGTCTTGTCGCAGGGGCATTTTGGAGTGGGTCTGCTTTCAAGGCCGTTTTAGCGGTTTAATATTAACTCGTTTGGAGCGGTTGTGGTAGGTGGCCATGGGAAAGGAGCTTTGTGCTCGTGCTACAGGTCAGGCCTGGGGACGTCTCTACTCATCAGGGCTAGAAGCTGTCCTTAAGCTGCGGCACCTTCCCTGACCCAGTCCTAGTGGTGGTTGTAGGATGTCAGCCAGGTTCACATGTAACATTGCGTGCTCAGTTACACAGGTGGAAATGTTTGTGCTACGACGCACCGGTAGTGCTGTTACTGACAATCTCAATTTCTTTCCCAGAAATGCTTCGATTACCCACAGTCCTTCGCCAAATGAGACCAGTGTCTAGGACACTAGCTCCTCATCTCACTCGGGCATATGCCAAAGATGTAAAATTTGGTGCCGATGCCCGAGCCTTAATGCTTCAAGGTGTAGATCTTCTAGCCGATGCTGTAGCCGTTACAATGGGGCCAAAGGTATCTACATTCTGTATTATAATAACACCCTTAAGGAATAACGTTTTGTTGATGCAAATATTTACACTACGGAGCAGCTATTGGGTTTATCTGTCTTAAAACTTGAAGCTGCTTCAACCAGATTTTCAAAACTTATTTTGTATAGAGTATACCTTATGTCTTATAATATCTCAAGTGTGTGTTTGTGTCTGTTGTAAATATACATAACAAAGTTTATCTTTTTTCCCCCCAGTGTTGAGGATTGAAATGAAGGGCCTCCTGAATTCTGGGCGAGTGCTTTACCGCTGAATTACATCCCCATTTCTTTTATTTTGAAACAGTTGTCTAGGCTGGCCCAGAACTTGCCTGTTCTGCCAGTCTCCTGAGTAGCTGGATTTACAGGCCTCTGCCACCCTACCTAAAATTTACCATTTTTAAGAACATTCAGTATATTTTCGTTGTGCAACCGTTTCACTCTCCATGTCCACAACTTTTTTCATCTGCACTTGGAAAACTATTACCCATTAAACAATACCTTCTCTTTTACTCTCTCCTGTAGCTACAGTTTTACCCAATATTTTTATGCCATTTCTTGTTCCACCAAAGTATAAAGTTCTTAAATAATTGAATACTCAGGAGCAATATTGAGAGGAGGTGTTTGAAGATGGTACGCAGCCTAGTGATGCTTCATTTCATATGGAGAACAGTTCAAGTAATAATTACCTGTACAGTTAGAAAATGTGCAGTGTCACAGTTGAAGAATAGAAAGTATCAAACTGGGCATGGTGGTGCATGCCTGTGATCTCAGCAGCTCAGGAGGATCACAAGTTCAAGGCCTGCTTCAGCAATTTAGTGAGGCCCTGTCTCAAAATAAAAAGTTAAAAAAAAAAACAGTTGGGGATGTGGCTCAGCACCCCTGGTTTCAATGTCAGTACCAAAAAAAAAATATAGAAATTTTGTCATGTTCTCGGTCATTTTATAAGAAGACATAGTCCCTAGGACATTCAACTCCCATAATAACTCATTCAAAGTTATGCTCTTGACAGAAAAGCAGGTCATTTTGCCTGTAGATCAAGAATGTGGATGAACTTGCCCTTGAGATTCATGTTGTAGGACTGATAAAAATGGCACAACTTGTTGAGGATTTTAACTAGTTGCCTTGTTATTAGACTGTTTTTTTTTAATTTGTTTTAGAGTGATGTAACAATTTTTTTTTCTTTCTGCGTTTATAGGGAAGGACAGTAATTATTGAACAGAGTTGGGGAAGTCCCAAAGTAACAAAAGATGGTGTGACTGTTGCAAAGTCCATAGATTTAAAGGATAAATACAAAAATATTGGAGCTAAGCTTGTTCAAGATGTTGCCAATAATACAAATGAAGAGGCCGGGGATGGTACCACCACTGCTACTGTACTGGCACGCTCTATTGCCAAGGAAGGTTTTGAGAAGATTAGCAAAGGAGCTAATCCAGTGGAAATCAGGAGAGGTAGGAATGTCTTTATTGTCACTTTCTAAAAATTTTATTTGTTGAAAGGAAGAGTATTCCTCCATTTGGGTCCTTTTGTATCATTTAATGGAGTTGAGAAGTGTTGGTGAAATGGTGTTGGAAGCAAACAACATGCTTGAATTAGGGAAACTCAGAATGAAATGAAATTATATGCTTGTACCTTGATTTACTATGTAAATCTTGAGTTAACTCCATGGAAGACCACTGGCACAAAAGTTGTATGTAGATGATGTTAAGGCATTAAAATATCTGTCATGGGCTGGGGGTGTAGCTCAGTGGTGGAGTGCTTGCCTGGCATGAGTGAGACACCTGTCTGCAGCACCAGTACAGTCATCTCAAAATTTCTACTGCACATGGAAAAAATAAAACCTAGCATTATAATATTGTATGTTCTTGAACTAGGTGTGATGTTAGCTGTTGATGCTGTAATTGCTGAACTTAAGAAGCAGTCTAAACCTGTGACGACTCCTGAAGAAATTGCTCAGGTAAGATTTCATAATACGTTACAATAAAGGTTTATTTTTAATAGCCTGTATGGGGGCCAGAGCAGTGGCTCGGTGGTTACTGGGCTTGCCCTCACATGCACGAGTACGGAGTTCAAACCCCAGCACCACATACAATGAAGTGTCCAAAGAATGAAAGTCACATTAAAAACTAAATAAAAATTGCTTCTTTCTCACTGTTCCCTCTTTCTTTTTAAAAAACAAAACAAAAAAAAAACCAGTATGCCATCGGTTGGTTGGTTTGGTTGGTTTTTTTTTTTTCTTCTTTTCTTTTTTCCTTCAGTAATAGGGATTGAACCCAGGGGTGCCTTACCCCACTGAGCTACGTCCCAAAATCCTTCTCTCTCTTAAGGCAAGGTCATGCACATGCTTGGCAAGACCACCAAGTCACATCCCCAGCCCCATAATTTTTATCTTAATGTGTTATTAGTTGTGCGTGACTGTGAAATGAATTCATTGATAAACATGTGAAGATGTTCTAGGTTTGTCAGGTGTGCTGTTATTTGTAGTGGTAGGGATCAAGTCTAGGGCATTGCACATGCTGGGCAAGCATTCTTCTGCTGAGCTAATTTAAAACTTACACCACTGGGGCTGGAGCGGTGGCTCGGCGGTTTCAGCGCTTGCCTGGCAGGCACGGGGACCCGGGTTCGAGCCCCAGCACCGTGTACACAGCTGAATGTTGGAGCAGCGAAGGCCATGTGAAAAACTGGATAGAGTTGTTTCTTTCTCTGTCTCTCTCGCTGTCCCTCTCTCTTTAGAAAAAAAAAAAAAAACTTTAAGAAAAAATTAAAACTTACACCACCATTGGTAAAGTTCTTGTCTAGTATTTGCAAGGTCCTGAGTTCAGTACTCAGTACTGCAAAAAATTAAAAGCCCATTATATCATAGATTCTCCTCCAGGATAGAAGTTATCAGTTTGGAAGTTACTAGGAAAAGGAAAGGGAATTGATTTGAGGATAATATCGTTGCCATTTAATTTTGAAAAGTAACAATTATTTCAGGTTGCAACAATTTCTGCTAATGGAGACAAAGAAATTGGCAACATCATTTCTGATGCAATGAAGAAGGTTGGAAGAAAGGGTGTCATCACAGTAAAGGTAACTGGTATTTTTTGACTGGCTGTTGCTATGTAGTACATAGGGGCCCTGAACATCTGAGTCCAAGCTATCCTCCTGCCTGTTTCCCAAATACCTGAATTAGAGGCATGTGCAGCTACATGTGCCTGGCAACTCTTGTGTTTTTAATGATAGCTTCAGTGCAGAGTCTGATCATTGAAACTTAATTTTTCTAAATAGAAAAGGTCAATCTAGATGTGTTTTGTCTAGAATATTGTTTTCTTCCTTTGTATGTAATCTCAGCATCTGCATGTAGTCAAGTACTTACTGGGTTTTGTGTGGATTAGTACTTTGGTTTGCTGGATTGAGTCTGTTCTAACTTAGGTGATACTATCTTGTCCTGCTATAAGAATTATCCAAATATTCCTTTTTGGAAATTTTTGAAGAATTGGAATTAGATATTCTGGAATATCTAATGCAGTTTTGCATATTCCTTCTTAACATTGGCTTATTACTGGTGTGGTCTGTTTTTATTAACCTGGTCTATGATTCCAAGTTTTGTGTTTGATCAGTGAAATCCATATACCTAATTCTTTGGCTTTTGATAGGATGGAAAAACACTGAATGATGAATTAGAAATCATTGAAGGCATGAAGTTTGATCGAGGCTATATTTCTCCATACTTCATTAATACATCAAAAGGTAAGAGCAAATCAATGAAATAAAAAAAATATACTTGGCTAGTATATGTCAAGCTTATAGGCATTAATCAATTGGTGGTGTAACTCTAAAAAGTAGATTTGTAATGTTCCTGAAGTTAATGTGTATAGTAAATGAAAGAGGAAATCGTGAGTCCACTCATCACTTTTTTTAAAAATTGTATTCCATCCTGGGTTTACTTTTTCAGTTAAATAAATTAAGGTCTTTTCCTTGGTATTGTTGAAGTTTGATTTGAAGTGTATGCTCTTTTTGCAGGTCAGAAATGTGAATTCCAGGATGCTTATGTTCTGTTGAGTGAAAAGAAAATTTCTAGTGTCCAGTCCATTGTACCTGCTCTTGAAATTGCCAATGCACACCGTAAACCCTTGGTCATAATTGCTGAGGATGTTGATGGAGAAGCTCTAAGCACACTGGTTTTGAATAGGTAATAGGCAGTGTATTTGATGCTTTATGTTTCTAAACAAAAGATTAATTTATATTGCTGTTCGAGATCTTCGCTGTGTGCATCTGAACCTCTTGTGTTTGTTTTTTGGTACCAGGGATTGAACCCAGTGGCACATAAGCACTGAGCCATATCCCCAGGCCTGCCTTTATTTTGAGACAGGTCTTGCTAAGTTGCTTTTGGCCTTGCCAAGTTGCTGAGGCTGGCCTTGAACTTTCCATCCTCTTGCCTCCGCCTCCTGAGTCAGATTACAGGCATATACTACGATGCCCAACTTGATTCACTTGTGTTTGTGGCTAGGATTATAAAATTTTTTTGACCAAAAAATAAATTTTAGAATGTAATTCTCCAAACAGGCAAGTAAATCTAATATCTAAATGTGTTTAGTGATTAGGTATTTTATATCTGTTAAGCAATGCACAAATGGTATGAAAAAAAATAAATTAGCACTCAATCTAAAATAAAGTAAATTCGTTTCAATAATCTGCAGTTAATAGTTCCAACCTTTTTTTTTTCCTTTTTTTGTTACAGAGGGAGAGTGAGAGAGAGAGTCAATTTTATTTAGTTTTTCATCTGGCTTTTGTTGCTCCAACACTTATTTCTGTGTGCTGGGGTTTGAATCTGGGTCCTCGCCCATGCCAGGCACTGAGCCACCACTCCAGCCCCTTAGTTTGAACTTTAGGATTGGTAGTGTTCATGCTGTTGACAGAATCTCAGACAAAACGTCAAAGCCAGCCTCAGCAATGTAGCAAGGCCCTAAGCAAGACCCTGTCTCGAAATAAAAAGGGCTGGGGATGTAGTTAAGTGGTTAGCACCTGGTTTCAATCCCTGGTACGAAAACAAAGAAAATAATTGAGTTGTATCAGCAAAACTTCCTAATTTTGTTGTAAAAGTGCACAAATTAATTAGCAATGTGTTTTAGAGATACATACCTTGACCTGACCCAAAAGTTCTATGTGAGATTGCTTAATGTGGAGTATCTTTTATAGCTTAGGTTTCTGGGGTGTGGGGAGTAGCTGTTAAGGAAACCATGTAGACAGTGAAATTTGAAGCCTATTACATTCGTGTTATGGTTTTTTTGGTTTGTTTTTCATGGTGCTGGGAATCAGTCCTTGTACATGCTAGGCAAGCGTTGTGTCACTGAGCTGCATCCCAAGCCCCTAAAACCTACAGTTTTTATTGAGTCATTTACCGATAGCTGTAAAGTTGATGGCTGATTTTGCCATATCAGCATAGCTTATTCTTTTGATTTTTTATTTGTTTATTTTTGCCCCAGTAAAATAGACCTGTTCTTAATCGAAATTTGAATAGTCCTTCTGTTTTACAGTTTGCTCTCAGATGGATATTTCTTTGATTTTATATTCCAAGTATTCCTTTACCTGATAAAATTTCAGGTGAACTTAATGCTACCATCCGTTTTATATAAAATTCATCATAAAGGAATGCATTTAGAGCATTGCTTTTTCATACTTAATAACTTAATCTAATATTGAGTGGAACCCATAGAATGAAATGTTTTTTAGATGACCTTCAAATTTAATATCTATTAATTACTACTTAACCAACATTCATAAAACGGGGTTGGAGCAGTGGCTCAGTGGTTACACCACTTGCCTGCCATGTCAGGGACATGGGTTCAAACTCCAGCACCACACATACAAAGAAGTGTCAGAGCATCCAAAGCCACATGAAAGACCAGATAAAATTGATTCTCTCTCACTCCCTCTCTTAAAAAAGAAATAAAAAAACAAAAATGTAATGAGATAGGAACATGTGTAAATGAGTATGGTATAGTAGTAGTATTTCCTATCTTTTTGGTCTAAATTTGACCAAAAGTAATTAGGACAACATGACCATCAAAAGAAATGACTTGCTTTCTATTTTTTAATTTTGATATTTACTGATACATTTCACTGACAAATTAGATTTCTTTCATTTACAAAAAAAAAAAAAGTAGGAAGTACAGAAAAAAAAACAGTAGGGGCAGACCTAGGTAATGTTAGAAGTACTAGAACTTACTGGGAAGTTGTATTCTATTTAAATCTTAACCAATTGTTGTTAACAGGCTTAAAGTTGGTCTTCAGGTTGTGGCAGTCAAAGCTCCAGGTTTTGGTGACAACAGAAAGAACCAACTTAAAGATATGGCTATTGCTACTGGTGGTGCGGTAAGTTAAGTAAATGTGATGATCATTTACTGAGTGTTATCTGTTTCTGTTGGATGTTTAGAAGGTGGGAGTTAGTTTAAAGTCCCTTTCATCTTTAACTTGCCATTAGTCTGACCTGAGAATGGGCTTATTGACTAAATATGTTTTCAGTTTTTAAAGAGTGCAGTAGAAAGGACTTGGAGCTTAAGGATTTTAGAATTTTGGGTGTTTTCTTTCTCAAAATTAGTACTAATTGATGACTGAGAAGTTGGAAATGCAGTGAAAGGCTACATTCAAATCTTGTTCTGGACTAGCAGGAGCTTTTAAATCTCTCATTTCAAAAATTTACACAATATTTCAACATGTTTCTCAGCAAAACACTTACATTATATAGTAATAAACTTAGTACAAAGGAAGACACTGTGACCTATAAGGATTCACTTTGAAATGTTTTTTGTAGGTGTTCGGTGAAGAGGGTTTGACCTTAAATATTGAAGATGTTCAGCCTCATGACTTAGGAAAAGTTGGAGAGGTCATTGTCACCAAAGATGATGCTATGCTTTTGAAAGGAAAAGGTGATAAAGCTCAAATTGAAAAGCGTATTCAAGAAATCACTGAGCAATTAGAAACCACAACTAGTGAATATGAAAAGGAAAAACTGAATGAACGATTGGCAAAACTTTCAGATGGAGTAGCTGTGCTGAAGGTAAGATTCATTGTAATGGGTGTCTTAGGTTTTGAGTCTTTTTTTATTAAATATTCATGGAATTAACTTAGTAGTGGAAATTTTTATTATATGATTTCTTGTCCAAAACATTCCTTTTGTGGGGGTACTGGAAACTGAAGCCAGGGCCTTATACATGCTAGGCAAGCACCGAGGTATATCCTCAACCTTTTGAGGGGTGGGCATTGCTGGGGATCACACTCATCTGCTCTACAACAGAGCTAAATTCCGTGTCTCTTGTTTTTTGAGATAGGTACCTTACTAAATTGCTGAGGCTGGCCTTTGGCCTTGAACTTGGGATCCTCCTGTCTCACCCTCCCAAGTAGCTGGGATTATTGGTTTATACCACCAGGCCTGGCTGGTGCTCTCTTTTTTTTATTATTTATTTACACACACACACACAGTGAGAGAAAAAGAGAACCATTTTTATTTAGTTTTTCACGTGACTTTTGTTGCTCCAACTTCACTTCCACTTCCTTGTGTATGTCAGAAAAGCTCTGTAACTGCTGAGCCACCACTCCAGCCCCCTGTAGGTGCTTTTTAAATGCCTTTTTCTTTTAATCTAGGTTGGTGGGACAAGTGATGTTGAAGTGAATGAAAAGAAAGACAGAGTTACAGATGCCCTCAATGCTACAAGAGCTGCAGTTGAAGAAGGCATTGTTCTGGGTGGGGGTTGTGCTCTGCTTCGGTGCATTCCAGCCTTGGATTCACTAACACCAGCCAATGAAGATCAAAAAATTGGTAAACTCTGTTTCAAATGAGTTTGAGGCCTGTTTTTATTCTTTCTGTTAAGAGTAAATACATTTGCTAAAACTTTGTTTACTTTGTAGGTATAGAAATCATTAAAAGAACACTAAAAATTCCTGCAATGACCATTGCCAAGAATGCAGGTGTTGAAGGCTCTCTGATAGTTGAGAAAATTCTGCAGAGTTCCTCAGAAGTTGGTTATGATGCTATGCTTGGAGATTTTGTGAATATGGTGGAAAAAGGAATCATTGATCCAACGAAGGTAAACAGTTGAATATTTTTTTAAAAAAATTCTTTCAACAACTCAGTAAAACAAAGCTTAATTGTCCTATTCATATTTTTCTTAAGGAAAAAGTAACATTTCATTATATTTTTGTCTAGGTTGTAAGAACTGCTTTACTGGATGCTGCTGGAGTTGCTTCTCTGTTAACTACAGCAGAAGTTGTAGTCACAGAAATTCCTAAAGAAGAGAAGGACCCTGGAATGGGTGCAATGGGTGGTATGGGAGGTGGTATGGGAGGTGGCATGTTCTAATTTGGAGAATAGTGCTTTACCATTACTAATGAACTATGAAGGAAGCTCAAAGGGAGGGTTACGAATAACTTCAGAGAAGTCAGTTGAAGAAAATGACTAAAGAAAAGGCTGGTTGATGTTTAAAGAAAATCACTATAACCATCAGTTACTGGTTTCAGTTGACAATATATATAATGGTTTACTGCTGTCATTGTCCATGCCTACAGATAATTTATTTTGTACTTTTGAATAAAAAGACATTTGTACATTCCTGATAACTGGGTGCAAGAGCCATGTACCAATGTACTGCTTTCAACTTAAATCACTGAGGCGTTTCTACTACTATTCTGTTAAAATCAGGATTTTAGTGCTTGCCATCACCAGATGAGAAGTTCAGAAGCAGCCTTTCTGTGGAGAATAATTGTGTACAAAGTAGAGAAATATCCAATTATGTGACAACCTTTGTGTAATAAAAATTTGTTTAAAGTTAATATTTGTGTTAGCCTTTACATAACCTGGAAGACAGGAGAAATGAAGACAAGTTGGAGAGGAGGGGCAGAACTTGCATATGTAAAACACTGTACTTAGAGTATTTTCATGTTGCTCTTTTCTTACTGAATGGCATTATTGTTAATGGGAGGAATTTTAAAAGAACGATGAATCCTGTGGGGGAAACATTACATGTGTTGAAGCTTGGTCATAACAGGGCAGCCTGCTGTTTCTTAGAGGAGCTATGGGTTTTTGCAACTAACTAGTTGTATGTTGTATCGAATGCCAGTGATCCCAGTTTCTGAAGAGGATGAGGCAGGAAGATTACAAGCTCAAAGCCAGCCTCAGCACAACAAAAAACTAACAAGTTGTGCAAGTTATCATTCTGATCTAAAATATAAAATGGTTTTCTATGGTAGATTGAAGAAGCAAAAAAAAAATTTTTTTTTAAGAAAGGACAGTGAGAGAATCAATTGTTTTTCATATGCACCATGAGCCGGGGTCTGCATTCATGTCCTTGCACATGCCAGGCAAGCACCACCATTACCTGCCAAGCCACCACTCCATCCCCTAGAAGCAAAATCTTATGTAACACTACTGAACACAGTTCTTACTAATCTATCTTGGAGCCATAGAAAATACACCTGCTCTGTAGGAAGGGATTCTGCCATTCTAAGCATTGGGTTGCTTGCTTGTATAAGCTAGGCATTGAGGCAGATGTTTTTGCTTTTTTTTTTTTCAATGCTGGGGGTTGAACCCAGGGCCTAGTGCATGTTATGCAAGTGCTCTGCCAATGAGCTACATCTAGTCCTGTTCTCCTTATCTTGAACTACCTTAAAAAAAAAAAAAAGCCTATCACCGATGAGAAGTCTTATCAATTGAAATGTTCCATGAAGAATGGCTTTGCTTTGGTAATTTTGGTTGGGTTAGAAACAGAACTAGTAAACAAATTTGAGATGACTAAATGACAAATTAAGAGGTCAAATGAGATTTTTAGTCTTAAAAGAAACACTTGGATATAAGGATTTCCATTGAGATCAGGGAGAAAGACTAAAGTAAAAACTGAATAGTCCATATTCTAACTCATGGCCTATTAAGTGGTAGTTTCTTTGGAAAGAGCAAGATGGAAGTTGCCTAGGATCTAGGCAGTTATTGGCAGAAACCAGAGATTTGGAAATTTTTCTTTCTTAGCTGTAAATGAAAACTTACCCATAGTCACCCATAATGTTGGAATTCGGACTAGACCAAAGTCTTAGTTAATATCCTTTCCATTCTACTCTGAAACTTGAAAAATGATGGGGTGTGGTGGTCCATGCCTGTAATCCCAGAGGCTGAGATAGAAGGATTGCAAGTTTTAAGGTCAGTCTCAGCAATAATTTAGTAAAACAGCCATTTAGCAAGACTCAAAAACTAAAAAGGATTGGAGATGTGGCTCAGTGGTTAAGCACCTCTGGGTTTGATTCTCAGTACCAAAACAAGGGGGTAAGGATTGAGAAATAATCGGGTAAGTCAATAAACCCATTCTTAAACCATACTCATGGCAAATTTGAGATGAAAGAAAGTTTAAGACAAGCTCCACCACCCAAATATTCATTAGAAAAAAAGACAGTATAAATCTATGAAAAGCATACATTCTACCTATAAAGTGATGCCAGAGATTTTGAGCAGATATGGGAAAAGGCAGGAATAAGATCATTACACAAAACATTATTTAGTCAACCTTAAAAATGTCAGTGACCATGGATGAGGCAAGTATATAAATCCATTGAAGAAAACTTGTTCATGGAAATCCACAAGGGAGGGGTTGGGGATTTAGCTCAGTGGCAGAGCGCTTACCTAGCACGTCCAAGACCCCAAGTTCGGTCCTCAACCCTGAAAAAAAAAAAATCCACAAGGAAATGACATAAAATGTCAAGGCTCCACTAAGATGTTGACCTGAAAAGAAAAGCAGGGTGGAATGGCCTTACTTGAATTCAAGCAAGACTTAATTGCCCTTCTGCCAAGGATTTGTTTGAACAAAGGAATTTGAAATTTTATTCCAAATAAAATTTTCCAAAACTGTTGAGAGGGAAGCAAACAATTATCCAGTATTTAGTCCCAACCATGGAAATATACCTAGGTTGCTTGAAAAAATGGATAGAGGAATAGCCTAAGGGAAAGGAATATCCCTGTGGAGTCAGATCCTAATTCACGAAAATTACTGAGGATGTAAAATATTTTACTTCAACTGAGATAGCCCCCACTAAGCTCAAGATTTTGGAGAATCTAAAACCTAAAAATCTAGTTTGGGGCTGGAGCAGTAGCTCAGCGGTATGGCACTTGTTTGACATGCGTAAGAACCTGGGTTTAAACCCCAGTACCACATACACAACTAAGTGTCGGAGTAACAGAAAACAGATGAAAAACTAAACTCAATTCTCTCTTTCTTAAAATAAATAAATAAATAGTAATTAAAAAAAAACTTAGTTTGGAAACAGGACATAGGTATCTTCCTGGTCCTCACAAACAGCAACAGCTCCAGTCGAGTCATTTTCAAATTGGGTTAAATGTTGGGGAGTATCAATATTGGGAGTTAAGTAGCCAATGAAACCAAAGTAAGAAAAGTACAGTGTAGTTTTATCAAGTTGAAAATTAGTATGAATTTAGTAACCTGAAATGATTTTTTCTTGACTTGGTTGCCCAAAAATAGCCTAATACCAATTTTGTAAGTCCTAGCACTTAGGTCTTTAATAGTCCATCACCTGCTGGGTGTGATGGTGCATGCCTGTAATCCCAGCACACTCAGGATTGCAAATTCGAGGACAGTCTCAGCAATTTAGTGAGGCCCCCTAAGCAACTTAGTGAGACCCTATCTCAAAAAATAAAAAAGGCAGGTGATATAGCTCAGTGATCAAGTCCCCAATACCAAAAAGAAAACAGT
>PVKS010036941.1:0-18974 GCA_004027875.1 Aplodontia rufa
TGGGGTTCTGTTCAGGTCGCATCAGCTCTCTCCACTCGCCTCTTGCCAGACACCGCGCTTCTTTCGTGGGTGGTTTCCCCTCTGCTTAATCCCATTCATTCCTTGATTGCCCTAAAACAGTTGTCCTTGATCTTTGCCGGTCTCACAGGAAGTAACACGCTCAACGTCTCAAAGCCAGAATCTTGAGCGATCTGCCCAGCGGGTCTTGGTGGCTTTCGCTCTTTGCTCCTGTGTTTGTCGTGGGTCTTGCTCTTTTCATCCGCTTGCCTCCTCTGGTTTCAGGGCAAGGGGACACGTGACACCGTGCGCCTAATGGGTTTGACAGTTTGAGTTCAAGCGGCAATGCTGCGTGTGCCCAGCAGAGTGCGCGAGTGCCTTTGCAATGGAGGGCGAGGCCGCAGTAGGGCGAGGGGATGGCAGTGGGTTCTGCTTTCCTCCAGGATTTAAGAAGCAGGAATTCTTGGCTCTTTGTTGTTTTAAGGAAATGTGGGCCAGGTATTCCTTAGGTGAGGAAATGTAAAGTTGAAACAGAGTCTCTTTACTCTTCCAGGCAAATTTGGGGATAATGGGGAATAACCCTGCGGAATATTAATAAGATGTCAAATTCCCGAAGGTAAATCTGACATTCAAGGCCATTCATCTCAGACTGTCACAGCATGAGCAGAATAGTGTTCAGAGACTGTGTGATATCCGTGGATTGCATTTATTCAATAATATTTGCCTGGAACCTGCTGTGTGATGAGGCTTTAGAGGCTGGGAACTGAGCTGTGACACAGAGCCCACCCCTGCCATCGCAGAGCTCTTGCTCTAGGTGGGGAGAGATAAAACCAGCAGCCCAACCAATGCACGGTGGCCGATTCAGATAGGGACAACCTCTGAGGCTGAGAGGACAGGCCACTAAGGGCACTGCGGGATAGGGATGTGGACTGTGCTCTCTGCAGAGGTGACACTGATGCTGGACTTAAGGAGGAACAAGGAGCCAGCCACATATAGCCCTTGCTTTATGTTCCAGGCTGAGAGCAGCAACTCCAGAGGTCCTGGGGCAGGAACGGAAAGCATGCCGGGGAAGCGGACTACCGTGAGCAGAGGGTTATGAAATGTGGTCAAAGCGAAGCAAAAGCCTGTCATGGAGACTTGGCCCTGAAAGGCTCATGTGTTGAAAGTGTGATCCCAAGGCGGAGTCAGAGGTGATTAGGCGGTGATCAGGACTCCGACCTTGTCAATGGATTAATCTGTTTGCTGGATCCATCTGGTGATAGCTGAATGGGCTTCTGAGTGGTAACTGCCAGATGAGATGGGGCTGCAGGAAGGGGGTTCCTGAGGTCATGGCCTGGGACTGTGTCTGCCCCTGGTCCTTCCTCCCCACCCCCTTGCTTCTGGCCACCTTGAGCTGAGCAGCTCTGCTCCCCACACCCCTCCTTCCACCAGGATGCCCTGCTTCAGCTCCGGCCCGCAGCAGTAGAGTCCGCTGACCGTGGCCTGAGACTCCCAAACCACGAGCCAAAATAAACTTCACCTCCCTCAGTTGCTTTTGTCCGATTTTCTGGGCACATAAAAGCTGATCAGCACACAGGCTTTGGCAAGGACCTGTTGCTTGCCCCACACACACCTGCAGAATTTTGACATTGAAAGGGACTTTGGAAATCCCCCCTCCCAACATATGAGAGTCTCCCCAGGAGCTTGTCACATCAGCAGACCCTGCCAGAAAGTCTGATGAGGAGGTCAAGGGTGGGTCCCATGGGTCTACGCCTGTCTTCTTCAGATGCAAGAAGACTATAGATTGTTGTTTTGAGAAAACACTGGTTTTTTCTATTGGGGCTCTCTGGGGGCAAGCAAGAGAATTCAGCCCAGTGAAGTGAAGTCAACAGGGGTTGCTAGGTGGAACAAAGGGACGTGGTCAGCAAGACCCAAAGATGCTCTAGGCAGCTAGGTTTGCAGAAACCCTGCAGAGAGTCTTTCGATATCTAACTCTTTTTTTTTTTTAATCAGGGATTGAACCAACTGAGCCACATCCCCAGCCCTTTTATTTTTTTATTTTGAGACAGGGGCTCAGTAAGTTGCTGAGCCTGGCTTTTGACTTGCGATCCTCCTGCCTCAGCCCCCCAAGCCCTTGGGATTACAGGCGTGAGGCACACGCCAAGCTTGTTATCTTACTTTTAAATAACCTGTCTGTGAATGTCTACAATGGACAATCTCTCTAAAGCCTGCAATCTGGGGATCAACTCCAGCCCAGTTTCTCTGCTCCTCAGAATGGGAATTGTATTCATTCACTAACACGGTATGTCACACCTGGCAAGTGCCAGCCAGGCTCCAACAGCACAAGAGTGAACCCAGCCCTCCTCATCATTTCTTTCTTTTTTTTTTTTTTAAAGAGAGAGGGACAGTGAGAGAGACAGAGAAAGAGAGAAACAACTTTATTTAGTTTTTCACATGGCCTTCGTTGCTCCAACACTGAGTTGTGTACGTGGTGCTGGGGTTTGAACCCGGGTCCTTGCCCTTGCCAAGCAAGCACCGAAACCACTGAGCCACCGCTCCAGCCCTCATCATTGCTTTTTAAAGCCATATCTTTCTTTTGCTGAACAAAACAAATCATTGAGCAAACATTCAGTGCCTGCTGTGTACAAGGTGATGTGGGTCAAATAGAGATCCACAAAATACTCAGGAGGTTCATAGTCTGCTTAGAAAAACACGGAGCCATGGAAGTCAGAGGAGGAAGCGGCTGCTACCAACCCTTAGTACTGAGATGTGCTCTGGGGCATGTTGGGATCATCCTCACTCATCTTCCTTCACAGTAATGGAGATGGGGGCGGGGGGCTGCTAAAATCCAGAGTACCGTGGTTCACCTCCAACGCTGGAAGCCCCCCAGCTTTGGCTCTGCACCTGTCATTTTAATCAGTACAATCTGGGCCTGTTTGACATCCGTGGTGGATTATAATAGCTTTGCCCACACAGCCACAGGTGGGAATTTAGGAATTGGCCATTAGCTGAATAACGATGTGGGTAGACCAGTTGAATGATTCGGATCCTTAGCAGTCACACTGCTGCTACATTCACTGCTGACTCTGGTCCTCCCATCCAAGACCCACTCGATACACAGGTTCTACACCACCTGTACCACCTGACCTGTTAGCATGCCAGCCTCGGTGGATGGGACCGGCTGCTGAGTACTAGGGGTGATGATCCTTGTACTAGGATTGAACCCAGAGGCTCCAAACCACTGAGCCACATCCTCAGTCCTTTTTATGTTTTTGCTTTGAGGCAGGGTCTCATCAAGTTGCTTAGACCTCACTAAGTTGCTGAGGCTGGATTTAAACTTGCAGTCTTCCTGCCTCAGCCTCCTGAGCTGCTGGGATTACAAGCGTGCGCCACCACACCTGAGCATGAATGTTAACACAAAAGCATAGTGCCATCAGACCCTGTTTGTCATTCGCTTGCTGTTCATATCTTGTGTCACGTTTAGAAAAGATCAGCTGATGCTTTAAGTCAGCAGGAGTCAGTTTCTTATGAGGCCATGTGGTTGCAAGAGAAGAACACAGATTCTGAAGTCCAGCTACCTGGGTTCAAATCCCAGCCCGATACCAATCAGCGGCAAGAGAACTTAGGCAAGCTGATGAGCCTCTTTATGATCCGGTCCATTCAACTATAGACTGAGCATTAATAATGAGAATTGTTAACATTATTAATCACTATAACTTGCAGAATGTATCAGTTAGTGATTGCCACAAAAATGCTGCGTAACAAGCTACCCGAAGGCCCAGAGAATTAGAAAAATGGTCATGTGCTACTTTTTGTATAAGTTAACAGTCAACTAGGTTTCAGTGGATCAAGATAAGGTTGGCTGGATGCATGTGCTCCATTCTGCAGGTTGGAATTTGTTTCATATGTTCCTCATCCACCTCGTACAACTACCAAGTTGTAAAGAGACCCTGTCCTTGGTATTGGTGTATTAGTCAGGGTTCTCTAGAGGAACAGAATCCACAGGATATAAACAGGGATTTATTAGATTCACTTACACAACCAGAGGCTGGATAGTCCCACTGCGCCTTACGCAGGCTGGAGAGATGGAGAAACCAGCAGCTTCATAGTCCAGGATGCTGGAGCCTCAGAACAAAGGGATCAAAGATGCCACCCAGGCTGATGGAAGGCCTGGAAAGTCCCTGCAGAATCTCTGGGCAGAGCGAAGGAGCTGGAGTCTGGTGTCCTCAGAAGATCAGGGAAGCAAGCAAGGACCCTTCAGGAAGAACTGGACTTGCATCTTCTGCTGCTCCCTTGTCCTTCCGGCTTTTATTCCATCCAAGCCTCCAACCTACTGGACGGTGCTGCCCACACTCAGGGTGATCTCTGCTTCAGTTCGCTATCCCACATGCCAATCATTCCTGGAAACACCCTCATGGACACACAGAAGACTCTTAATCCTAGGCACCTCTTCATTCTAGGCGTATATTAATCTAATCACGTTGACAATTCAGATGAACCATTATAATTGGCAAAGGTGTAAAACAGGTGAGAGACGGGCCAGGTGGTGCTGCGGGCAGTCCCAGCTACTCAGGAGGCCAAGGAGGGAGGATAGCTTGAGTTCTGAGTTCAAGACCAGCCTGGGCAACATGGTGAGACCCCATTTCACTCTGCAGGGTGAATGAAAACACCTGAATGAAAACACATGTAGGCATGGGACTGGCACACCATTATTTCTGCCTCATCCTATTCTCCAAAGGAAGGCACATGATCAAACCCAAAGTCAAAGGCAAAGAAATACACTTTGCCTCTTTAGTAAGAGGAACCACAAAGGCATGTGGGTAAAGAGCAGATAAATGGAGGAGGGAAGAGCTGACATGAATGGTCAACGTGACACAGAAGGTCTTCATGAGAATTAAATGTGTCACATGCTTAAAAACAGGCCTGAGCCTCAGGATACACTATATCCGCATTGCCTCTTATCATTATTCTTGTACGGATGTCTTCTCAATCTAGAAAATACTGCAGGGCTGACTGTTGGCCCCTGGACACGGAGTAAGTCTGCTTTTAAGCTGTTCACACACATGGCTATAATAGCTGCCATCAACATTTTTTTAAAAGAGAAATTAAATTTTATTAATTTTTCCTCTGGCTTTCAATGCTCCAGCACTTGGTTGTGTACATGGTGCTGGGGTTTGAACCTGGGTCCACATGGATGCCAGGCAAGTGCCACAGCATTGAGCCCTGCTCCAGCCACCGCCATCAATATTTGTTGAATGTTTTCATGTGTTTTCTCTAGGTTGATGCTCATGGCAAAGCTGGGAAACCATTCCTAGGCTTTGCCTTTCACAGGGACCTACCGAAATGCACAGGGACCTACCCACGTCCTCTGGATGATCCATTCTGGGATTTGACTTCAAAGCCCGCAGCAGCAGGACCAACACCAACATCCCTTGTAGCTTCAGACCCCACCTCCTCGCTCCTTCAGGTTTCCAGGGTTAGAACAATGCCATCGGCCACAGTTCCGCTTTGATGGTCCCACATCCTTGCTGGTCCTCTCCACAGGCATTAGCCTGGATTGTCCTTTAAAACATGGAATTTTGAGGTCAGTACTCACCAGATAAGATCCTGAGTGCCTAGCTGGTACTTTCAGAAATCTTAGGGAGAAAGAGAGAGATTTACCTATCCTAAGCATTGCATTCTCCAGCTAATAAAAATGAACATACTCACAATGTATGTACTCCTGCAGGGTTGTTGTCACATTAAAATGAAGTAACAGAAGGCTGGAGCGGTGGCCTGGACGTGGGTTCAAACCCCAGCACCAAGTACACAACAAACTGTCGGAGCAACAAAAGCCACATGAAAAACTAAATAAAATTGATTCTTTCTCTCTCTCTCTCACTGTCCTTTTCTCTTAAAAAATAAAATAAAAAAGTGACAGGTAAACAGTAGAAGCCACTGGGGATGTTTCACTTAAGAGACATCGTGCCCTCTACGGGTGGCAACCAGTGTTAATACCCATCCTTGGGATTTGGCCGCAATGCTGAACCTCAGTTGCCGGGTTTCTCGGGTCTGTGTACCTGGACGTGGCTTTCTGGCTTTGGTGGTTCTAGGACACGTGTCTTCGCTGTCCTGTGGCCCTGCCCTGGATCCCACACATGTTAGACTTCCTCTTCCCACAGGAAACTCCACGTGTGCCCCGGAGCCCAGTATCTTTCTCTTTGTCTTCTTTGCTCTTGTGAGGAGCGTTCCATGTCCTGACGCTGGGCTGGGCAATGCTAGATTTCTGCCATCCCACCTAGCCAGGGTCCCATTTTTTTTTTTCTGGCTGGGGTTACTATAAGTCTTTCCATGTAGCTTTTCTCCATCACACCCGACCTTCCGGACACCAAGACCACGTCTTTCCCCGCTGAGATCCTTCACATTCCAGAACCCACGATCCCTCTTAACCCACCCACCGCCATGTCCCCCATTCTCTCCCTGCTGGCCTCTCATTTGTACAGCATGGATCTGTGGTGGGAGTGTGGGAGCAGAAGATCCTTAGGATCCAAGCAGGAAGTCATTGAACGATTAAATGCATATAAGAATCACCTGGGAGCTTTCTAAGATGCAGATTCCTGGGTCTTGACCTCGACCTTCAGATTCAGTTCCTCTACCTGGTGCAGAGGAATCTGCATTTTAATTAGCACCTAAGGGGATTATGCTTACAATTAATTAACACTTTCCCAGGAGCTTCAGATATGAATCAGTCCATTAGCAAGCCTGATATCCCCACTCACTTTGTGACCTGATCTTGTCACTCCACGGGAGAAGTTGCATTTAATTGCAACCTTATAATAAAAGATGAAGTTTTGTTTAAGGTATAGGAAAATGCTTTCTTGAAAAGCAAGCCCAGTGGAAGGTTGAGGAGTGATTCATCCGTGCAAAGCCAATGCTGTGACACCTCCCCTGCAGTAGGGGGCACCCTAAATTCCTACAGACTGAGCACTGGGTAGATAGGGGTTCACTAAGTTGCCCAGGCTGGCCTTGAACTTGCAATCCTCCTGCCTCAGCTTCTGAGTAGCTGGGATTACAGGCGTGTGCCACGATGCCCATCATGAATATGACGTCTTTAGGGAGCCATTATTCTTGTCTATTCCTAATGATCAATATTTTAAAAAAATACCTAGGAATGAGGACATTTTTTTCAGGAACACAAATGGATCATGAGACTGATTAGAATTAAAATTTAATAAGCACATACTATAGATACTGTGCACCATTCTGGAGTTTTCACATGGTTATCTCATTTAATCCTCAAAACAGAACCCAAAGTTAGGTTCTATTAGTATCCTCAGTTTCCAGATAAGGAAACTGAATACTGCTTAGGAGATTTTCCTGCACCTGAGTACCTGTCTGTGGCTGAACCAGGATAAGAACCCAGGCAATTTAACATCAAATCGCTGAATATATAGTCCTTTAAAATTTACCTCTCCTGTGATTCTCCAAAGTAAAATTCCTATAATAACATATTCTTCACTTAATTTTTATGGTACTAAAATGTAAAAACATTTCTGTTAAGAAATTCAAATACTTTCCATATATTTATTTGAAGTATATATATTAACCTACCAAGTCCCAAGTGCTTTGTTGGACTCTGGGGAATGAGTTAGTGAGCAAGAAAAGCACCTGTCTTCTTAAGTAATGACCTTGTGGGAGGCTGACCTTCAGTCGAATCTACGGGCCCGTCTTCTTTGGGTCATGTGCATAATCTGATCAGATTCTCCCAGCTAGAGAGTTTATCCATATCAAATCAGACTGCATTGCCTAATATAAAAAGCTAGCTTCCTGTTGCTGGTCAACGTCTCCTGAAACTTCCTGTGGGAACTTCTGGCTCTCCTAGAGAGATCCCCTGTTCTATGTGAAGTCCAGGCCTCTCTCCTGTCTTTCCTTTCCACTGTGCGTTCACTTGGAACAGCACCCCACCCTGTGGCTGCAGCCCTTTGAAGGCATCTCCTGGTGCAGGATGGAGCTTTTTCATGTTCCGACTTTGGAGGGTGGGCTTCAAGGCTAGCCCTGCCCCTTGTCTTCTCTGTGATCTTAGTCAAGTTTCTTAACCTCTCTGAACATCAGTGTAGGATGGGGATGATAATAACATAATAATGAGAATTCATGTCCTTGGTTGCTTGTAACAGAAACTTGGGGAATGCAAAGGAGCAAGGTCCTAACTATTGCTGCAGATTCCTGCAGTCCCCATCCTGTAAACATATTCCCCTGCCCCCAGTCATTATAGCCAGAAATCTTGGAGGCATCTTTGATCTTTTATCTCAGACCTGCCATCTAGTCTGTCAGCAAATTCTTTCCACCATCCCCTCCATCTGTGTCCTGACTCTGATCTCTTTTCATCTCTCACATGCGGCTCACAGACCAAGAAGCCCTCCTATCCTAACTGGACCGCTGTGGCTCCCAGGCTGTCTTTCCCCGGTTTCAGTTCTTGGCTTTATCCCAATGCTATCCTGCAGGTGGCAGCCTGAGAATTTTCTTTCTTCAAAATCAGAACATGCCTATCCTCCTGTCCACGCTCCGTAGATATGGGGTGTCCCCCCCCAAGTTCGTGGGTGAGACGATGCAAGAAAGTTCAGAGGTGAATTGGGTGCCATAGTATACACCTGTATTTCCAGCAACTCAGGAGGCTGAGATGGGAAGATCGCAAGTTCGAAGCCAGCCTCCAGCAACTTAGCAAGGCTCTGTGGTGGGGATGCCTTTGGGATTTACATTCTGTCCCTGGTGAACAGAATTCTCTCTCTGCTTTCTTATTGCCCTATCCTGAGCTGCTTTCCTCCGCTGTGCCCTTCCGCATGATGCTCTGCCTCACCCTGAGCCCGGAGCAATGGAGTCGGCCATCTATGGACTGAGACCTCTCAAACTGAGGGCCTACTTTTTCTTGACATGTCTTTTGGTCACAGTGATGGAAAACCTAGCTAAAACACCTCCTCAAACTCTCCAATGACTTTCTCTTACATTAAAAATAAAACCCGATGTCTTGATCTTGGCCTACACAAAACATTGGCTGGACCCTGGTTACATCTCCAAATGCACCGTGTGGTATTCTATACCCGTGCCTCATGCATCAGCGCCCTTCATCCTTCTTGGACAAAGCTCTTCCATTTCTTAGGATGCTAGGACTTGCTGTCTTCCCTCGACCCAGAACACAGCTCACCAAAGGTACATGTGGCTGTGTCCCTCACTTCATTCAGACTTGGAGTCACCCCCTGAAGAAGCATTACCCTATGTCAAGTAGACCTTGTTTCCATTATGGTTCATACCCCATTGCACTGATTACTATCCAAGGTCAGTCATGGAGTGTGTGTGTGTGTGTGTGTATGTTTGCCTAGTCACTTACTAGAATGTAAACTCCATGAAGGTGGGCAATGCCTATATGTGGTACACTACTGAAACCCCAGAAGGTTTCCAGGCATATGTTGATCGATCAATAAATACTGGGATAAATTGATAAATATGGGACAGGGCCACTACTAAGCTATGGAATCCACAGGGCCATGTGTTTTGCAATCATATGGATGTTCTGATCAGATGCTCCAAACTGGACAGCTTGAATAAATGTTTTTCCATTCCATCTCTTAGAGATTTTCTCATCCCCTAGAGTCACCATGACCTATGCTGTGCTTGGTTGCATGTCCATCCCGTGGTCAGGGGGAAACAAGGTTCTGTTTCCATCACACTGCAGTGTGCAAGGAGCAGCTGTGATTCCCTAAAGGAAGCGTGGGGTGACCTTAGGCGGGCCAGAGCAGCAGGCACGGTGCTCTGGCGACTTCCTCTTGGGGTTACTGCAAGGGTGACCTGAGATGCTGCATGTCAACCGAGTCACTCAGTACATATGGACGGAAGTTGGGGAGCAGTGATGTGCTAACCTACTTGAAACGTCTATCTTTCCCTGTGCGTATAGCAATGTATACGGACACACAGACATTATACTGTTTTGCAAAATAAGAAATTGATAGCCTTGTGTGCAGCTCCAGAAAGATAGGAATTATTATTACAATATTGTTTTCTTAAAGAGAGTGAGGAAGTTAGAGAATCAATTTTATTTATTTTTCCACCTGGTTTTTGTTTTTCCGACACTTCGTTGTGTATGTGGTGCTGGGGTTCCAACTCAGGTCCTTGTGCGTGCCAGGCAAGCACTCTACCATGAACCCACCACTCTAGCCCTTACCCAAATGCTCTCAGCAATTGCTTCAAGGGTAGATTAGATGCGATCACTGTTGAACGTGGGAAGAATTCTTCCCCCATCCCTTTATAATGCTAGTAAAGGTGACCTGGATCCCTTCAGACAGAAGCACTTGAAGGCTATGCACGATCTCCCTGCCACCGAACATAGAATTGTTTCAGGTGGCAAAACCACAGTCAGACTGCCCCAAATGAGGGTGTGACGAACTCCCTAGCACATGGCAGGCACTTGAGTAGGGGTGAGAAATAAATCTTAGTCGTTTTCAAACCAAAGAAGTATGGCATCTCTTTACTACTGCAGTTTAATTTGAGGCTTTTGCAATCCAAGAAGGGAGTTTTTCTTGTCTTTTTCTCCCATGGGATGAGCAACTACTAAAGGGCACACAGGATGTTAGGAAGCTGGTTTCCCGCGATGGATAATACTGTCGTTTCTTTATGCTAGATGTATTGATGGGTTCATTCAAAGTAAGTTGGAAGCCTACCATGTTTCCAGGTCTGACATCAAATCCTAGGAAAATAAAAGTGAACAAATCACATGATCTCTGTCTTTAAGGACCTTATGGATGGGTGAGGCTTACACTGAATAATCACACGAAAATGACTCTGTCGTTGCACCGGTGATGCATGCTGCAGGAGGAAGTCCTGGATGCTGAGAGGGGTCCTAAGCCAGCATCACTGAGGGGCTGCAGAGTCGGGGAAGGCTTGACACCCAAAGAGCGAGCAACCATTTCCCAGCCTCCAACCAGAGATCCCAATGTAATGATCCCACCTCCTAAAATCTGTTCCCTCAATCTCTGCATTGCAAACACACTCCACACCCTCAGCCTCTTAAATTCACATAATGAAACAAAACAAAACAAAAAACATTTTTGGTAGCAGGGATTGAACCCAGGAGTACTTAACCACTAAGTCACATCCCCAGCCCATTTTATTTTATTTTATTTTATTTTTTTATTTTATTTTATTTTATTATTTGAGACAGGGTCTCTCTGTGTTGCTTAGGGCCTTGCTAAGTTGCTGAGGCTGCCTTTGAGCTTGCAATCCTCCTGCCTCAGCCTCCTGATCTGCTGGGATTACAGGAGTGTACCACTAATCCAGTACTAAAATAAAATGTTAAGGAGAGCAGAGGCCACTCTCTGAATGACACCAAGGAGAGAGACTGTCAAAACCAATAGAATTATCAAAACAATTCCCTGGGGCTGGAGCGGTGGCTCAGTGGTTACCGCGCTTGCCCAGCATGCGTGTGGACGCGGGTTCAAACCCCAGCACCCATGTACACAACTAAGTGTCAGAGCAATGAAAGCCATGTGAAAACTCAATAAAAATTGATTCTCTCTGTCTCTCTCTCTCACTGTCCTTCTCTCTTTAAAGAAAAAAAAAACAATTTCCTGAATACGGAGACTGAGTAGTACGAGGTATAGCACAAGAATGTCTATAATACTAATATGCAAATCATCTGCAAATACAATTTTTGTTTTTTACATCACTCCAAGTGATGTTCTTGGGCACTACGTTATTGCAAACCAACATCATTTCCCATACCCATTCCTTGCCTTATTGCTATCTTGTGTTGTGATTTTTAAATTTTTACTTTGGACAGCATCGATGGCTCAGTTGCAAATATCAGCCCTTTAATTTTCAGAGTTTTAGCTATTTTCTTCTAGGGAAGATGAGAGAGAGAATCATTTCTCATCTCACCATTTCCCAGTTTATACTGCAATTCATATTCCTTCCTTTTCAATGAGAAGACTGGGCATCTGGGAGAACCAAGACTTTCTTACTGTCTACGATCAGCAGGTGACCGAATGTGGACCAGAACCCAGCTTTCTTGCTACTTCAGGGTAGACACAGGTGCAGTGTACTCATGATCTGGCAGTGGGAGTGTGTGGCTCGGGGCTGTAGCTCTAAGACTGATTTCTTTCTGTGATCTTAGACAGGCCAGCCAACGTCTGAGAAATTTGTTTTCTTCATTTGTAAAATAAAGAATGATACCTAGTTCATGAGGCTATTATAGGGATTTGAGGGGTGGAGAGGCTGCGCTTTATTCATGTAACTGTTACATGAACCCCACTCAGTGCCAGGTGCCATCTAGATATTGAGAACACACCCTATGTAGGACGGTCCTTGTTTAGTGTGAAAACCAGATTAGCAGGTATCGGTGAAATGGGTATGCAAGAGCCTGTAATTAGGGGCTGGAGCGGTGGCTTGGTGGTTGGAGTGCTTGCAAGTAAGAGGATGAAGACGTAGGTTCGAATCCTAGCACCACGTACACAACGAAGTGTCAGAGCAATGAAGGCCACATGAAAAACTAAATAAGATTGATTCTCTCGTTCTCTCTCTCACTGTTCCTCTCTCTCTCTCTCTCTCTTTTTTTAAGAGTGTGTCATTAGATGGACAGAAGCATTCTTTATATTATGCTTTCTATTCAGCTAAAAAGCAATGCCAACATTTTGATCCTTGGGACCACTTCAGTGCGGTGCGTCTATTAATAGGGACAAATTCTGATGATTGCTCACGTAATACCATGTCCTTGTGCCTAGACTCTGCTAGGAACCTTCCACGTGAGCTCGTTGCTTTCATCAGTTAGGAAACTTATGCATGCTAAATAGGAGGAATCTGACCTATTGAACAGGAGGAACCTGAGGCCTCAGGTCCCCTGACCTGGAGAGAGAGGAAACTGCTAACGGTAGCCACAGCAGCACTGGACCTAACACCTGCAGAAGCTTTCTCACAGGAAGCTCCTGCCCTGGTTTTTCCATTTATTTTGACCAAGAGCATGACCACTGATCTAGAAAGGTCCAACGCACCACTGCTAAGAATATGGAAGTTTCAGGAACAGGAGGTGGCACCCTTGTTGATCACTGTATTAAAAGAGCTTCTCCTTGGGTACTATGGTGCACACCTGGAATCCCCGTAACTCGGGAGGCTGAGGCAGGAGGATCACAAGGTCAGAGCCAGCCTCAGCAACTTAGCGAGGCCCTGTCTCAAAATAAAAAGATAAAATGGGCTGGGGATGTAGCTTAGCAGTTAAGAGCTCCTGGGTTCAATCATCAGTGCAAAAAATAAAAGAGCTTCTCAATTTGGCTCAGTATTAGTTATGCTTTCATTAAAGCATAACTCTGGGGCTCATTGTCCACCCAGATTGGCACTTAAAGCCAAAATTTAAGACAGGTAAGCAGATAAATATTTGACATATGAACACATAGAGAATGAAGAAAGCACATTAGAACGTCATTGCTTCTTTTGAAAAAAAAAATATTAGGCTTAGCCAGACACAGTAGCACACACCTGTGATCCTAGCCATTGGAGAGGCTGAGACAGGAGGATCACAAGGTGGAGGTCAGCCTCAGCTACTTAGTGGGACCCTGTCTCAGAATGAAAAAATAAAAAGGATTGGTGGACGAGCTCAGTGGCACAGCACCCCTGGATTTAATCCCCACTACTGAAAAAAAAAAGATTTAAATCAGAAGAACATTTTAAACAGATCTGGATCTGTCTGCGTGTAAGAGGGTGTAAGTAAGGTTTTGGGGAAAGTTTCTCAAGGTATGCAGAAGTAGTTAGAAGAGGGACTGGGGTGGTGGCTCAGGAGTAGAGTGCCTGCCTGGCATGCGCAAGGACCCCAGCACCACATGCATAATTAAAGTGTCAGAAAAACAAAAACCAGAGACAAAATAAATAAAAATAAAATCCCCCCCAGCCCTCAAAATAAAAAAAAAATAGTTAGGAAAAAGATAGAAGTGACTTTCCTAACTGGTTTAATTTAACTATCCAGGCTAAATCACGAAAAGCAGCCAAGCAGCAGGGCAGGTGGTCGCTGTCCTTGGTCCTGGCCCATTCTCTACTCCAGGGGCTCCAGGAGGAAGACCAGGGAGCCTGGAGCTGCTGCAGGAGCCCGCAATTCAGGGGCACCAGGTGGGGCCTGGGATGCTCAAGTCCCTTTCCCCAATCTTGTGCCAAAGTTGGAGGCTAAATGAAGACGCAGGGTGGTAGAATCATGATCTCACGGGACCGGATGAAACTGGAAGAAGGGCCACTTTTAATGTGTAAAAAATCGGCATAAA
The DNA here is from genome assembly GCA_004027875.1 of Aplodontia rufa. Lineage (NCBI taxonomy): Eukaryota > Metazoa > Chordata > Mammalia > Rodentia > Aplodontiidae > Aplodontia > Aplodontia rufa. Next base: position 14,244 of record PVKS010036941.1, read on the forward strand.
TGAAAAGCTCTCCTTTGCAGAATCTGACAACCAGACTCTAGGATCAGGAATCAGAGGAAACATCCAGTCCGCCGGCTGCAGTGCAAACGCGCGCCGGCAGAGGGCGAGCGCTCCCCTCCGCCCAGGCGAGGGAGGCGCAGGGCGCTGGCCCGGGAAGGCTCAGCTGCGGTACCTGGAGCCTCCCTCCCTGCAGCCTGGAGCTGGGGCAGCTGCGCTCCCCATTGTTCTGCATTTAGGTGCAGGTTGAGGAGCAGACATTTAGAGACAAAGGTGGCTGTCCACAATTTCACATGGGGACATAGAGTTCAAGAGTTCCTAACAAGAGGGTCAGCCCTACCAAAACATCACTAGGATCTATTTCCCCAAAAAAGACAATGGAAAAGAAAAGAAATGTAATGCAGTGCTAATTGTATTAATTTGAGGAAAGCTTCTATCTGGGGAAAGAGGGGCTGTGTTTACTCAGATATGCATTCAGGATTAAGTGTGCAGGGCTTTGATTTGGACAGAAAGGAACCTTCCTTTATGACATTTACCACTGAGCTGAAAAGCAATGCCTGCATTTGACCCTGGGAGCCACTGGGGCTTGGTGAGGCTGTTGAAAGGGACCCCCTTCCTGTTCTGATTTCTTACAAAGGGAACAAATGATCCCCGGGAAGCTTTTGATTCTCTTCACCCTGTTTTTCTCTGCTAGTCCTAGCTCCTTGCTAATTGAAATGGTCCCGAACTCTGTGCAATTCACAAATATTTGTGTTTGGTGATTATATCGATAAAGGATTTGGGAGGCTGAATTACACTGCATCTGTTTTGCTTTCTGCAGAAGAGGCAGAATCTTAATTAGCTTTACTTCTGGCACTCATTAACCCACATGGAATCTCTGCTTATGTTTTGAATTCAAGTACAGACTGAGTCTTATCAATACTTCCTTGATGCAAATGGAAAAAATCCTGGCAGAGGTTGCTTTTTCCTTTTTTCCTTCTCTCTTCAACATGCTGGGGTGAGAGGGGGAGAGGAATAGTTAGGATCTTTGCAAAAGTGAGCTGATTTTTATCACTATCATGGTAGGATAGTTGTGAATGATTTCTAGGCTATAAGGGGAAAGGGCGAGGATGATATAAACCAAAGGAGACAGACCACTTTCGGAATCTTTCCAAATCATCCCTCCAAGGGTGGGGTGTGCACCTTGACCGATCTCAGTGCTACCCGGCAAATCACTCATGGTCATGCTTTGAAGAAGGGCAGCTATAAGCTGTTTGTGCCTGTAATGAAAATAAAGCAAAATAAGATAGAGTTCCCTCTTAACTACCACTCATCCATCTAGCTTAGGAAGTAGGAGACGGCTGGTAACATAGACACTTAGTTTCACAATATGTCAAAGTGTTACAAGGAGCGTGAAAGATAGTCACAGAACCATTTTTATTTTATTTTATTTTTGTACCAGGGATTGAGCCCAGAGGCACTGAGCCACATCCCCAGCCCTTATTTATTTATTTTTATTTATTTTTATTTTGAAACAGGGTCTCACTAAGTTGCATAGGGTCTTGCCAAATTGGTGAGGCTGGCCTTGAACTTGCGATCCTCCTGCCTCAGCCTCCAGAGTCGCTGGTATAGGAGATATGCACCACTGAGCCAGGCCATAGAAACATTTGTACACTCTTTGTATGCTCCATTTTAATTTGCATGCATTATCCCAGTCACGCCCTACAACACCCCATGTTGAAAATCAAAACCACCAAGTCATAGAATGATCAAGAAACTTTCTCCAAGGTCACACAGCTAATATACAGAGTAAAATTCCAACAAGCTACAGGATGGTGGGCACATTAAGTGCTTTCTGAATTCTAGCAGGTAGATGAGCTGCTGGTGGTGGTGACTGGAACAGTGCCTGCCGGTGTCCTTTATAATCCACTGCTCCAGTTACCAGTTTTAATCCTAATATTTCAAGGGAGGCGGTAGGTTCAGAGAGGGTGAGTAACTTTCCTGAGGATGTCAAGCATTTAAGGAGCAGAGCAGGAACTCAAACCTACCCTCTTCTCCTAGTCTCCCTAGCTCTGAAAATTTGGTTGTTACTTTTCAGAGGATACTCACGGACAAGTTCCTGCCAGGAGCAACATTGATAATAATGATAATGAAAGGTTAGCGCTGAAGTGGTGTTCTGGAGAGATCGCACAAGGAGGGTGAACAACGGTGGAGAATAGAGGTCTTTGATCATCTTAGATTTTTCTGCCTTAATCCTTGTACGGTAAAATTGATGCAGTGGGGAGTCGGATGCTGGTTTTGACACTGAGGGGTTTAAAACAGGCAGAGCTAAGCCTGAGCAATGTTTAGAAGGCAGGATTTGCAGAACTTAGTGGCAGGCTATGGGAGGACATCAAAGAGAGAGCTTCCTGGACAAGAGCAATTGAAAATCTGAGGACTCTCTGAGCTGGGGCAGCAGGCATCTGCCTGGCTCAGCAGTGCTGCTTCCTAGCAGTTCAATAAATACCTGTGCAATACGTTAACGAATAACCAGAGATAGTCCCAGGCTCTGAGCCTAAGCTTCTTGCACCAGTTCAAGAAATAGCACAGGGAAAAAAAAATGTGATTTTGCCTATGTTGGGTTAGAACGGAGAGAGTTAATCATGAAGAGGTTCACCCACATTCTTTTCCTTTTTTTTCCCTTTTTTCTTTTTTTGCTATTGAGGGTTGAACCCAGAGACACTTAACCCCTGAGCCACATCCCCAACCCTTTTTATTTTTATTCTGAGACAGGGTCTCGCTAAGTTGCTCAGAGCCTCGCTAAGTTGCTGAGGCTGGCTTTGAACTTGGGATCCTCCTGCCTCAGCCTCCGGAGCTGCTGGGATCACAGGCGTGCCACACTGCATCCGGTAAGGACACCCACATTCTGAGGCAATCCTAGACTGGAAATGTCATTTCGGGTCCACCTGTGTGAGAGGTGACAGTGGAATGTGTCAAAAGGACAGATTTTTTTTTTTTTTAAATAAATGGGAGCAGAGCAGACTAAGAATGTACGAGACCCCAAAGAGAGGAGCAGAATTTGAGACAGGGACAACAAGAACTGCATTGGAGCATAATGTCGTGGTCACAAAGGAGGGGAGCACAACTCCAAAAAGAGGCAGCGGTGACAGTGTCCAGTGCCACCGGCTGATCCCAGGGAAGTAAAGTTGAAAATGGTTCTCAACGTGGCTGAAGCTGTTTATGGATGGATTTGTGAGTGGGGTGAAGCTGTTTTATTTATTTATATCATGCTTTTCCAAGTCCTATTGCAAAGATCTGATGGAATCATCATGGTGGGAAAGGAGGGCTCCTCCAGACAGGATCAGAGAACTGAGCCACGGAGCTTCTCACAGTTGTGAAAAATGTCTTACATAAAGCATGATTTTTTTCTCAAAACAATCATCCATATTTTTTTTTAAAAAAAGAGAGAAGTACAGTGAAAGAGAGAGAGAGAGAGAGAGAGAATCAATTTTATTTAGTTTTTCATGTGGCTTTCGTTGCTCTGACACTTCATTATGTACATGGTGCTTGGGATTCGAACTCGCGTCCTTGCGCCTGCCAGGCAAGCGCCGTGACCACTGAACCACCGCTCCAGCCCCCTAAGCTACCATTGTTTTATGGTGAGATATTTGAAATTTGCTTTCTCAGTTACGTTGAAACTTACAATACATCATTATGGGTTGTGACCCTCCTGTCCAATAGATCTCAAACTTACTCCTCTCTCTTTCTCTGAAAACTTAGATTCTTCCATCCCCACTCCACCCCCATCTCTGGTAACTGCCATTGTGCCCTTCATTAGGACTTCAGACTTTTTGGATTCCACATGTGATTTGAGATCATGTTGTATTTATCTTTCTATGCCTGGCTTCTTGCCCAATCCCATGCATGTTGTCATAAGGGACGGGAATTCCTTCTTTTTCAATGCTGAATAATATTCCTTGTGTATGTGAATACACGTGTACATGTGTGTGTGTATAGGCCACATTTCCGTTATCTGTTCATCCTTGCATGAACACCTAGCTTGCTGTTATTTTTAAGACAAGGAAAAAAATCTCTGTTGTGAACTGAATTGTGTGTCCCTCAGAATTCCCGTTCTGATGTATCTGTGTTTGGAAGGAAATTCTTTAAATAGGGAATAATTTCAAATGAGGCTCTCAGAGCAGGGACTTACTCCAGTGTGTGTGGGGTAAGAAGAGACATCTAGGCCTCCTGGACAGGGGGTGTGGGGGCAACCTGGCAAACAGGCAAGAGGGTGATAATCTCTCTGCAACGCAGGGAACGATGGCCCAGGAAGAAATCAGCACATGGATCTTGACCTTCCCATCTCTGGAACTGCATGTAAGACGGTGATGTTAGCAACGGTGCGGGAGTCACTCGGGGTACCGCGATTGGCTATGGTGACCCTGCCAGTACAGCCTGCAGCTGGGGGAGGGCCAGGTGTGGAAGGAGGAATAGCCATTCCGGAAAACAGCCAGGTCAATCACGAGTCAGGGACGATGACTTCTTGCCAAATAGCCTGTTTCTTTGTCCTTGACTTTGCTTTTAGCATTTCAATACTTACCTGGGCACAGTGGTGCACACCTGTAATCCCAGAGGCTCAGGAGGCCGAGGCAGGAGGATCACAAGTTCAAAGCCAGCCTCAGCAACTTAACGTGGGGCCTTAGGAGACTTAGCAGGATCCTGTCCCAAAATAAAAAATAAAAGGGACTGGGGATGTTGCTCAGTGGTTAAGCATCC
>PVKS010036942.1:0-18982 GCA_004027875.1 Aplodontia rufa
GAATTATGCTTAGTGAAGTCTCCCAAGCTCAGAGACTTAAGGGCCAAATGGTTTCTCTCATCTGTTGATACTAGAATTTATGTTGAAGCAGTAGGACAGACGGCTGACCTAACAAAGCCTCAAATTGAATGACTTTCAGTGCAACAGGGGCGAAAGCTCCCTAGGTAACTTGGAGGTGTAGGGAAGGGGATGGGGAGGGTGGAGGGTATATGAAGAACTCATAGGAGTCTGATGATGGGGAAGATGGGGGAACCATCCCAGAAGCCGATGTTATTCCTACACTAGATACCCATTTAACACATGAGTTCTTCTGGGGGAAACTGCAATAGATGAAACCCATAGTAGCTTATCTATGGGTTAGTATTACCCCTGGTTAACAAAGTTTATACACATTGATTGCTACAGTTTTGACAATGTTTCCCCCTCATCTGTATCCTGTATCGCAATATACTTCTAATAAATGTGGGGAAAAAAAAAGAAAAAAAAAAGAGCTTCAGGAAATTAAGGGCCCCAGGGAATAAATGATCCCACCCAAATGACAGTCAGTGGGGAAATTCATAGGCAAAAATGTGAAAATGAAAAATAAGTGTTCAAAAGGAAGGATAGCAGGCCCTATAAGCACAGTAATGGTCACAGTGCTCAGCAAATGTGGTGGCAGTACCTAGCAGGGACCAAGCATTGTTCGGACAGTGATTATCTAGATGTGACCGGGATTGTAGATTTCCTTTGGCTTATTTCACGCATCATTAAAAATTTCAATAAAGCAGCTTTTGTTTTAAAATATTTTAAGGTTTATTACAGTCTTAATTTTTTATAGCCAGCTTGTTAAATAATTCAGTAATTTTGGAGAGAAGCAATCCTTTTAAGTAGAAAGAAGACTTTTTATACTTAGCTTAGCAGTCTTTTCATTTCGACCAAAATAAAAATGTTGATAAATAGTAATACATTGTTTTCAATGTAAAATTCACAAAAGGCAAGCATGCTCTTCTATACTCCGTAAAGGTCTTAGTACATCGTGATTTTTTTCAAATAAGTTTCATCAGCAGTAAGATTTTTGGAGAAAATACAACTAGTAGAAGGATAGGGAAATTGTCTACAAAATTAATACCATTTTCAGTAGTATATTATCCAAGTATCCAGGCATGAAAAAAAGTCTTCACATTATTAATTTTAGTGATCTTTGATTTCAAATAATAATAGTCATAACAATTCTTAACAGGCATGCTAGCAATACTGGAGGCATTTTTATATAAATCGGTGTACTTTATACACATTCACAATAATCTTTCCAGTACTAATGTACCTAGCTCATTAAATTTTTCAACATCATACTGAGCATTTGTCAAACAGATTATTTGTGTTCCCCACAAAGAAGCATATCCCTCAACTTCATTTATTTGGTCTATATTGGAATATTAACTACTGTATTTTAGTTTTCACTTTTAGTTTTCCTAGCTATTCCTTAGATTTCCATCAATTGAATCAATTTCAGTCTGTTTCATGGAGCAGAATCAACTTGATGTTTCAAATTCACCTTTAGTAACTACTTAATTAAATCAATTATTAGTAAAATAATTGATACAGAGAAAAATAATTGCTTGCCTTCTTTTGTTATTTTGAATTTCAAAAGGCTTTTTTTAAACAAAAGATCCAGAATCTTGCTAATTTAGACCATATAGAAAAACAGACACAAAATCTAGTTAAAGTAGAAAAAGGTACAAGAAAAAAGATAAACTAATATAGTTCCAGCAGGTCAAAGGGCCCTGCACTCCCTGGGGCAGCCATAAAAGAACAGGAGTGTCTCCTGCTTTTGCACAAATTCCTATACCTACAACAGCATCTTCCCAGGACCTTTTTATTGATTGTGTGGAAAGGTCTAAAAAGTTCAGCCTTATCCCTAACCTTCCTCTGTGGGCACAAGAAAAAATAGCTAAGTACTGAGGGGCATAAAACATGTTTTCTGATGGAAATGATGAGATGGCAACACACACTTGGACAAATAACACATTCAGATTTTTTTTTTGAGTTTATTAAATTTTTTTTTAATTTTTTATTTATTATTATTTTTTTGAACAACCTTACAAGATTTTAACAAAATAATATAAAATGTGTATAAAATGTGTAAATATTCTGGATATTGCAATTATCTCCAGGAGTGCCCCCCCCAATTACCCTCCCTTATCCCTCCCTTCCATTTCCCTTTATAACTCTAAAAAAAAGTATTAGATTGCAAAGCATTACATCTTATCTGGATTTAACTCATGTTACTAGACCAACTTTCTCACTGTCCAGGGTCTAGTCCCCACCTCCACCTATGAGTGGAGACAATCGACCCTTAGATCTCTGGGTTAACACATTCAGATTTTTAAAATAAGAATTCAAGTAATTTGGTGGGCTAATTCTGAGTTCTCCTGAATGGCCACAGAGAATTGATCAAAAGTCGCCCTGCCTGGTAAACTGCAGCAGATATACTGGAGATGAAATCAATATTTCAGACTAGTCAGGAGAAACTATATTTACTTTGAGCCCAGAAATCACTCCCCAGATGACAAGATGATTAATAGTTCCTGTCCTCTCCCAAATACACCCAGAGAAAGAAGAAAATGAGTGGCAAGGAAGAACCATGAATTTGTCTCAGCTTAGAGATTGAATTGACTGAAAGTGACCTTCGTTTACCAGGTTTGAGCTTTCTTTTTTCTTTCTTTTTTTTTTTTTTTTGGCTGCCTTCAATGTAAATGGGCCCTTATGAGCAAAGCTGAATTCTTTTATAGCGAAATAAAACTGCTATTTTACATACTGAATGCCTAATTTCAAGTTCAACTGTGAACTTTAACACTTGCAAAATATCAGCTACCAAATCCTGAGAGTTAAATTTTACTGATTTGTCTTTGCCTTCATTCAAATATACTAAATCAATCACATATTGTTGACCATTTTAAAAATGTTTACTCATGGTTTTAATATTTCTACCAAAGAATTAGATATTGTCATTGAGTTGCAGATATAGTTGATGACGCTATAAAGGAAAATCATGTTGTTATGGCTTCATGGGAAAATTATTATACTGGAAATCAAAGTTCAAGGTCAAATGCATATTTTAGGTAGCTTCCTGTAACCAAAATAGAAATGTGCAAATATAAAATATAAGTAGTTCTTAATCTGAAAAGATGTGATGATTTATAAAGGGAAGTAACATTTTTTCTAGTACATAATGCTAAAAATAAATTCGCCTTAAATATAGATATCCATATCAATCCAAGTAGGTAATATTAGTTTTCCCTTTTATTCTAAAAAAAGCTACTAAAATATAGATCTCCATATCTGTCCAAATATGTAGCATTAGTTTCCTACTGCTACTCCAAAAAATTAACATAAATTCTGCAGTATAATATTTTTGTATCAAATTTTAATGTGATCAATTAATTCAAATATCTAAATATAGTTAACCAAAATTTTTGCTTAAAGTTAAACTTTAGGAATAGGAAGTATATAGGTAAAAATTTCCATATATTTATAAAAACAATTGAATCTTTTTTGGTAGATGAGAGAAGGGGAATGTTTTGTTACAAGGATGCTTTTTTGCTTCCTACCTTCTTTCCTTTTTTCTTTCAATGGGCATTATGAGATATAATTAATTTGTTATAAAATCCATCTTTTACAGTGGAAAATTTAATAATTTTAAGTATTTGGGGAGCAATCACTATTAGATTTTAATTAATATACTATTTTTTTTTTAGCAATTTGAGACTTACAGAAAATTTTTGCATAAGTGTAGTTTAAGTGCAGAGAGTTCCCACACACCAGCAAAATCTAACCCCATCCCAGTTTCTTCTGTTATCAACAACTTGCATATTTTTGTAGTGTTACTTTTATTTTTAAATATTTTTTTATCAGATTGAAGAACTCCCCTCAATTCTTACTTTGCTATAATTTTTGGTCATGAATGAGTGTGTTGTCTAATTTTTTCCTCTATTTATATAATCAAGATATTTTTAATGCTGAACCTGTCTTGAAAATCTGGTATAAATCATATTTGGTCATGTTATGTAATTATTTCTACATAATTTGTATTTGATTTGCTAATACTTTCTGGAGGAATTTTGTATCTGGTTCATGACAGATACTGGTCTATAGTTTTCCTTGTAATATATCTATGTTTTGAGTTTTAGAGTAATGCTGTGTCCATAGATTGAATTAGAATATATTGCTACTGTAGTTTTCTGTAAGAAATTGTAGGCACTGTTATAATTTTTTTTAAAAATGTTTTTTAGAATCATAACCCATTGGGACCTAATAGTTTCTGTTGTACAGATATCATTGCAAGTTGATTCAATTTCTTAATAGGTATTTGTCTCTTTTGGTAATTTATTTTTATTTGTATGAGTTTTAGTAGGCTATACTTTTCAAGAAATTAGCATATTTAATGGAGGTTCTTAAATTTGATGATATACTGTTATTTATAACAGTAAATCACTGTTATTGAGAATTTAGTGTCTATGATCAGCAGAAATAGCTCGTTTTACTTTTCTGATGCTAGTAACTTAACCTAGCTGGAGTTTTATCAGTTGTATTGATATTTCAAAAAGCTACATTTTGGTTTTGTTCATATTTCTTTATTGATTTCTCTTTTCAATTTCATTGACTTTTGTTCCAACTTGTACAATTTTTTCTTTTGATTTTAGATGCTTCTTTCTTATTAATAAGCATTCAGTGCTACAAATTCCCTGTATCCCATCAAATTCTCCATCCTGCCAGTTTTGATGTTATAATTTTATATTAATTTAATGGATTATAATTATTGATAATAATTAAAATTTTTCCCTTGAGACTTCTTTGATACATATGTTATTTAGAATTATGTGGAACTGTGTGGTTTAAATTTTCAAATATTTTTTTCCAGATGTTTTCCCATCAATGATTTCTTGTGTCATTCTATTCTTGTCAGAAAGCATATTTTTAAAAATTTATACATGCTAAATTTGATAACATGTATTGTGTTGTGCGGAATATGATATGTTGGTGAATACTTATGAATATGTTGGTGTATTGTTGTTTGAAGACAAACATCTATAGATGCCAGTTTGATCTAGTTGATTAGTGATGATGTTCTATTCAACTATATCCTTATTGATTTTTTTTTGTCTTCTATACCTGTCACTAACTGATAGAAAGTGTCAAAGTCCCCAGCAATAGCAACGACTTCATTTAATTCTCCTTGCTTTTCAATAGTTTATGCCTTGTACAGTTTGATGCTTTGTTGTTAGGTGCATATACAATAAGGATTATAGTCTTCTTCGAGGATTAACTTGTTTGTCATTAAGTTTTGCTTGTTTTTATGCCTGATAATTTTTCTTGCCATAATTTCTATTTTGTGTGAAATTAATATAGCTGCTCTTTCCTTCTTTTGAGTATTAACAGTATGGCATTTCTTTCTCTATCTCTTTACATTTACTATGTCAATATCTTTATATTTAGAGTAGGTTTCTTATAGACAATGTAGTTGCTCTTTTTTAATCCACTCTGATAGTCTTTTAATTTATGTATTGATATCTTTGACATTTAAAGGAATTATTAATACAGTTGCATTAATATCTTTCATATTTGTTACTGTTTTCTAATCTTGCTATATTTTTCTCTTTTGTTTTTGAAGAATTTCTTCATACTTCTAATAAAGCAGGTCTATTAGCAAAAATGTCCCAAAGTTTTGCATGTATGAGAAAGTCTTTATTTCCTTTTGACTTTTGAGGATCAATTTTTGTGAATACAGAATTCTACATCAGTGGTTTTTTCTTTCAATACTTTGAATGTTTTCTTCCATTCTCTTCTTAATTGTGTGGTTTTTGAAGAACAGTTCAATGCAATTCTTATTTTTAATCATCTGTTGTCAAGGTGCTCATTTTTACCTCATCTGACTTCTGTGAAGATTTCTTTGTTTTTTATTTTCAGTGGTTTGCATGTAACATGTCAGAGTGTGGTTGTTCTTATATTTTGACTGCATTTTATTCTCTGTATTAACAGGCTCTGCAGCTTGGTATTGACATTTATTTGGAGAATTATTTGTTACTACTGTTTCAAATACTTTTGTGTTCCCTTGTCTTCTTCTCCTTTCAATATTCTCATTACATATATTAGAACATTTTCTAATGATTTAAGAGTTCTTTGATATGTTATTCTGCCTCTTTCATTCTTTTTCCTGTTTACATTAGTTTTGAAAGTTATTGCATTAATTCAAGCTCACTTATTCTTTGCTTAAGTGTTCCTATAGCATAGTGCTAAGGTGTGAGGAGAGTAGTGTTCAATGATCCTATGTCTGGGTCTCTTGTTGAGCCTGTGCTTATGGGCTGTGTCCTTCATAAATGCTACTCAGATTTTTGTTGTTGTTGCTACTTTGTTTGTTTGTTTGGTTGATTTTTTTTCCTCTCCTATGAGAAAGGACTAGAGGGAACTACCATGAGGCATTTCCCTCTTCCATACTGGTTAAGCTCTAGCAAGACTCCAGTTTGTTGGACTGAAGTAAAATGTATTTTCTTGAAGACAGGCCTATTAAGAGGAACAATATGCTCTGAGTATATTTCTAAATGGTGCTTTCCCTTGCCTCCAACCAGGACCAAGAAAGAATTCTCTGACCTACATTGGTAGAACTGGTATGGTTTCTCTAGGTAAAACATGTGGGAACCCTCCTAAAACTGAGTGTTCCTAAGTTTTTAACTCTAACTTGTCTACGATGAGGCTCTGGCAATGTGTCAATTACAATGTTGTTTTACTTTTCCTAGAACTGGTCCTGCCAACTTTCTGTGCCTAGGCTTCTGCTCTGGTAATCTGTGATTCTCTGTATCTATCCATTTGCCTCCTTGATTTCTGGGCTAGCAGTTTTCCTTGTGTCCTCACATTCTCTGATGAACCTAAGAGATCTCCTGATTTTTAGTTATTCTGTCTTTTTTTTCTTATTGTGAGGATCAGAGTGATGACTTTCAAATTTCATTTGTGTTGAACCAGAAGTCAAGTAGTCATTTCATTCATTTTATTTGCTGAATAATTTTCCAGCACAGTGGTATTAGATGGTAGAAATTTTCTAAGTCTAAACAATTGATGATTTTCATTATATAACATCCTTAGCTTATTTTGAAAAATATTTGAACCTAACCATCGTTAATTCTCATTTAATACATCAGAATGAAATAGCTATAACATACTGATGTAGTGAATTTTCCATCGTCCTTACCCCCAGATTAAAAATTCTGAAATGATTGGATATACAACACCAGAAAGTAGGGAACAAACAATTATCTTGTCTTAGACCACTCCATGTGGAAAACCAAAAGTTAACCTAGAAAGAAATTCCCAGTATAGCAAAGAGACTGAGATGTCATTCAATTAAAAAAAATATAAAATCTAACTAGCTAATCATATACATGATCTTCTTCCAACAATTTTCTTTCCAAAGCTTACACATTTTTCTTCAGGTAAAAAATACTGTAATTACACCTGAAAGACCTAAAAACACAATCACTACTTTTCAAAGGAGAACACTTAAGGTCTTATGGGCTATTGAAGATTCAAAGCGAGTCATGTTACTAACTGATGTCCATTATGCTTACTGATCTGCTCCAGTTATCTTTTTCTTTTCTTCTCTGTTTTGTTTTTGTTTTTGTTTTTGGTACACAAATGGACAAAACACTGTAACGAATGGTGTGAAGTATAATATAATGATTTTAAGGGAGCAGAAGGAAAAGGCAAGTTATTCAAAATATAGATTAGATTATTCTATATTTTGTGGGAAGAAATGTGGGCTATAATACAAATAATGCTATGCTTATCCAATCGCTTTTCTAATTTTATTCTTCCTCAGCATACAAAAAGATTATTTCCTCAGGCTCCTTTGTAATATTGTTTGGACTATATGTTTATATTGTTCTAAGATATACTGGCAATTTATGTATATCATTTCTGGACCAGCCCACAAATTTCTCAGACAATGGGCTTATTCTCCACTATATTCAGTAAAATTGTGCCTGCCCTTTTCAGATTAGAATAACATGAAAATAAAATGATGATGAATCCCTGAGAGATTGTTTAGAGAAGAGTTATCAGAGAGTCAAAACACCTGAGTTGAATTATGGCATAAGCAAAAAAACCAATGGAGTATATTAAGTCTAAAATAAATTGGAGGATTTATTTTTCATGGAAGAATTCTGTCCTACTTTAATAACATTAGTCTGATAATGCAGAAAGCAATCAGTAGGTTAAAAGGTAGTAGGAAAAACAAAATATGACAGGCAAGGTAAGAAAACTTGAAATCCCAAGTATTTGTGAAAGGAAATTTCACTCCACTTTCCATAATGGAAATGATCTATTTTAATCAGCTTGCTGCCCTTTTGGATTATAGTACCAAATCTGAGACTCATGATTTAAAGTTACTGATGGAACTGTGGGTACTCAGGAGAGGCAGTAGTGTGGCTGAGGGATCAGGGATGCACAGCTGCCCTCTTTCTTCCCAAGGCCTTCTTGTTCATATACCAGTTAAGTAAGGGTTGGAGTGTCTAGGGCGAAGACTCATTGACTTCACAGAGTAGGCTACCTTGTTGACATTTTAAACTGCCTCCTCCCAGGAAGAGTTTTTAGAAATTATTCGTGTATGAGGTGCTTATCATAGTCTCCTAATCTGAGCTGTGTATATCAGGGATGCACACATTTATTCCTAGATAAATCATCCAAATTATAAAACTACTAAGTTGCTCCAGTATCACAGCCACTTGATATCAAGTGGTCAGACTTAGTCTCCACCAGGGCTCAGTAGCAATTCAGTAACTATTCCTTACAAGGAGTAGATTTCCTAACTGAGAGAGAAAATGGCTGTGCTCCAACACAGAATGGCTCCTCCGCTGTGACTATAATTCTCTTGTTGGGTTTGCCACAGATCAATACAGTGTCTAGATCACTCACAGGCACTCTTAGCATTTCCTATTCCATTTCCTTCCTTCTGTCCTTTCCAACTTCTGAAACGTGTCCACGGTGCTTCCTGGCACTCTGTTCATCAATAAACTCTTTAGATTCTTAGTTTATTTTCCAAACACTTCTTTTACTTTCTCCCTCCAGTGGAAACTTGGCTCTCTCTGAAGACATTGATTACTCTGTAACATTCTAAAACAGTTTTCTCCCATGCACTTAAATATTCATCTATCATTCTAAGATGTAAATTTGGAGAAATAGGAATAAATATCTTTTTTGCTCTTTTTTTCCCCTAATTTTAAGCATTTCTCTGCCCTACTCCCTAGCAATTCCCAAAGTTGGTTCTTTTAATATCACTTTTCTGCTAGACAGAGACTAGCAGAATCCTTGAAATAAGGAGACGGAGATGAGAGTCAGGGGAGATCAGGGTAGCTAGAGATTGCAGGACAGAGAATTGGAGAGAAGACTGCTGCTCAGAGAAAAAACTCCAGTGGTCTGCAGGGTGCTCCTTATGAGTATCCACTTATAATACTGATTGAGGCTTAAGTGTCAAGAAACTTCCCAGGAGGAAAACAATACTGCAAAAGATTCAAAGGAAGCATTGCTCATTGCTTACACAGATTGGGCAGTGTATTCCTCTTGGCCAAATTGGAAAACCATAATGCTTGATGTTGACTAGAACACAGAGAGGAGTGTTTGCTTCAGTAATGAAAAATAACTAGCACTAGAATAAAAATTTCTCTGGCCCATTCCAATAAATCATAAAGATAATACCAGAAAGGATTCAAGGGTTCCCAACTTAAGAGTTTTGCAAACAAATCTCAAGAAAATAAAACCACAGTGCCTGGAATTCAGTAAAAGATTTCCTGGAATTTAAAAACTAAGGAAAATAAGATCAATATGAGGAGGAGAAAAATAAATCAAAATTGACTCATACCTACTTAGGTAGTAGAAATAACAGACTTTAGCATATTAAAAGTTATTTAAACAGAAATCCATACATTTAAAAAGTTAAAGAATTATTTAAGGACCGAAACAAGACCTAGACCAAACTTATAAAGATAGCATCAATATTCTCTGAGATGAAAGGTACAATCACTGGGACTAAAAACAAATTAGATATTGCCAAAAAAAATGAGTGAATTTGAAGATGCAGCCATAGAACCTAAATGAAATGAACCTTTAAAAATAATTAAAACTGGGGCTGGAGTGGTGGCTCAGCGGTTTCGGCACTTGCCTGGCAAGCACAAGGACCTGGGTTCAAACCCCAGCACCACATACACAACTAAATGTTGGAGCAATGAAGGCCATGTGAAAAACTACATAAAAGTTGTTTCTCTCTTTCTCTGTCTCTTTCACTGTCCTTCTCTCTTTAAAAATTAAAAAAAAGTTAAAACTGATGAAAAGTACATCATGAAGCAGTTGGACAACTTCAAGTAGCACATAAATAAAACACATATTAATCTTCCTTTCATGCAAATGCTAACTGTAATATATAGTTTGTATAGGACTTTACAGAGATCAATACAGTGTCTAGATCACTCACAGGCACTCTTTACATTTCCTATTCTGTGTAGAAAAACTTGATTTTAAATAGCTATTTTTTTTCAAAGTTAATTTTTATTTCCATATCTACACAAGTGCCTTAGAATATTTGAAGAGATAATCATATAGAGTTTTTAGAGATAATTTGGTCATCTTACTTTTACAATTTTCTAGTCATTATTTGTTTATATACATATTTATACAAAATTAACTATACATGTATACACATAAATATATATATACGTGCACATATATAAGGACAGAATTTTATATAAATTTCATCAAATTACTTGGGTAAAACAGGCAATCCAAGTTTAATCTACAGTTTGAACTTCAGAGCAAAGGTTGAAATATTTTAAATGTTCTACAATTTTAAATCATGGTATTCTTATTTGGAAAATTCAGATTGGTAGTTTAGCATACAGAAGATACATGATAATTCATTGTGTTCTAATAGAAATTTCCATGGTGAATGTTTTGCAGAAGTTTAATCAGTTCACATGGTTTAATCAAAATCTTTTATATTTTTTATGTAGGCTGCATTTACCTTTCATGTTCTACACTTGACAACATTTATAGGCTTCTTCAGCATTAGAATAAAAAAAGTAAAGTTTATTATGGTGTTATGGTTTGTATTTGAGGTGTCCCCCAAAAGCTCATGTGTAAAACAATGTAAGATGGCTTAGAGGTGAAATGATTGGATTAGGAAAGCCTCTACCCAATAAGTGAACTAATATCCTGATGGGATTAACTGAGTGGTGCATGAAGGCGCAAAGGGTGTGGCAGGAAGAGGTGGGTCATTGGGAGCATGCCTTTGGGGTTTGTATTTTGTATTTGGAGAGGGGAGTCTCTCTCTCTCTGCTCCCTGATGTGATGTATTGAGTCAGATTCCTCAACCTCACTCTTCCACCATGATGTTCAGCCTCACCTCAAGCTCTAAGAAGTAGAGTCAGTATGGAAGTAGAATCATCTATGGACTGATACCTCTGAAACCATGACCCCCTAAATAAACTTTCCCTCCTCTTCTTGTTCTTGTCAGATGTTTCAGCCACAGCAACAAAAAGCTAACTAAAACATATGGCTAATAAAAAGGACCATGGTTTAATAAAGAGTGCTGTTTGTCTTGATCTCTAAGCATTATTTCTGACTCCTCCAGAAGTAATTAGAAATATATAATCATTAATAGTACACTTTCAGAAAAAAATATAGAAATTGACAATTAGTTTATTTTACTAAATGTTGAAAGGCCTATTAGATAAATACATGACTAGGACTGCCTTTGCCACAATGTATTTCCTTCAAGATACTAGGTAAATCAACAATTACGGCAGTGTGATAGAAGAAAACAAGGAGCTACGGGAATGTGGCATGGGGAGGTCTCAGACATAATTGCAATTATTTTAACAGAGCTGGAGATTTTTTCTCATTGCAAATGTGGCTTTAGCTAAATCTTAAAATACAAATAAGAATTATTCAGATGGAACAAGATAAAGTAAAATGTTCTGTGCAAAGTAAAAAGTACATGAAAATGTACTAACTTAGGACAAAGCATGTTAATTGTTGTTTTTCAACCATTATTACACTTTAGTAGTTTAAAAACCCCTGGGGAAATAGATGAGTTGCCAGAGAGTAAACTCAGAATATCTGAACAGAATAAAATTGTGGCAACTGGGAAAGTAGTTATTGGCTGGGAAACCACCTGAAAGCACTTTGAGAGTGATGCTGTGCCATATTTACTTGACCATCTGGCAACATTTCTAAAATGTAATGCCAGAACTGTGCAAACATTTGGCAAGCAGTATAAAGTATGGCACTCAAAAGCTAATGTGATATGCCTCCTGCAAGCACTTGACACATCCAAATTAGTGGACAGGTTTTACCCCTTCTCCCTGTTAATTCTGCCCCATTCATTTACATATCCCCACTATATTACCTTATGAGGGGAGTTTTGTTTTTAAATTTTCAGCAATGTGTATACCAACATAATTAATGTCAAGTCAAATTTTCATCTATGTGACATTTTGTATCCTCAAGTAGACAAGAAATGGCCATGTGCTTATCTCCCATCTCTCAATTTTATATTTCAACATTCCCAATGTACCATTATTTACAAGACATTAGGGAAAAGGACATAGGAAATTGTCTTTAAATATATTTTTCAAATAATTATTTATTCATGTGCAACAGAAATGAGAGTAACTTACCCAAAAGGTAGCTCTGACTCCTCCCTTGTCCTATATTGTCAGTCCATCTATATTCTCATCAAGTCAATTATACATCCCCACGCTCAGACTGTAGAGTGGCTCAGTGCCTTAAATTAACAAGAACAACAGTCTTGTAGTCTGAGCAGTCTACTTGTTCTGGACCTAAACCTGAAGAGGTTAACTTCCTCTATGGAGATCACTGTGTGAACAAGCCCAAGCAACCCGCTGCTAGAGTGTGAGCACCTTCTGCAGCAGGACTGACTCATCATGGGTGAAGCCATTAGATACCATCAGCCACCAACCTTCCTGCTACTTCACTTCAGAAACCTGACCCAGCATGAACTCTGGAACAAATATTTACTGTTGTAGGATATTGAATTTTGGCATCGTTTATTTCACAACATTTAAGAGGCAATACATATGACACATCACATAATATTTATAAATGTGAAGAATAGTGCTACAAACTGATTTTTTACCTTATCTTTCTTCATCTTTGCTAAGGTATACTTGCTCACCTTTCTATTAGACTAAGTGTACATAATTGCAAAGTGAAAAATAGAGTTAGTCGAGCTTAAGTGTAATACATTGAAATATTTTCTGACAAATAGATTGGTTCTAACTTTGGTACTACCAGTGTTAGAAACAGCTTTATTATTGTTTTCTTTACTTTTTCAATTGAGATGCTACACACTTTCTCAGTATAAAAGCAGTCCACATAAAAGCAGAAATATGTTCACCTGCAGAGACAGGATGTGTCTCTGACTTCATATCTGGTTTGGATGGAACAAACATATCAAGAGGGCATAAAAAGGTTTATTACTCACATCATGAGGCCTTCTGGGGAGAGCAGGACAGCTAAAAAACAGGTCTAAAAATAGATTCAGAGAGCAAGTAGAATTTTTTTCTTTTTTAGATATTTAGTGATGGTGCTGGGAGAGGGTTTCCATGTATGATTTTCACTTCCCACTGGTGCCAGAGGAAGGCTCACACAGGTTTTCTCTAATCAGCTGTGCAGATGTAGGACAGAAGGATAATAGTGAGATGCAAAAGTTGTCAACAAACATAAAAAATTACGTGAGTCTGTATTACAGTTAACCACTGAAGTTTCACCTGAAGACTAAACTTTCCATATTTTATTCAACTGAAATTAAAGTTTTTCAAGTAAACTATTACGGTGCTTGATGAGGCCCTCAGTCTGAGGTCAGTAAGTTAGGCAAGAGGTAAGAGTCCAGCGCTGTGCAATTTGAGAGTTACCTAACTCACTACCTATGATATTCAAAACACTGCATCTGTGATTTCAAGGCCTCATCAGGACACTTCTGTGCTTTACAGACTTCCAAATATTATTATAGTAAACTAAGAGCATTTCTTACTGGAAATGGTTTCTGTGAGGCAAGAGATTCTTAGAGAACTTTATTCCAAATGGGACAAGTTTGGAAAGAAATAGAAGCATTTGCCATTGGCTGACTGGAGAGACAGAATAAAAGAATTCAGTGTGCTTGATTGAAGAGTCATTCCTTGCTTGATTGAACTGTTTAATTTGTCTAAAGTTTTCTTTTAAAAGAGATCACATTCATGAAAATATACATTTAGAACATATATTTATTACAAAAATATGTTAACTTCTCAGGAGGTAGATATGGTTAATCTTATTTAAACATTACACTAATGTACTGAAACCTCCCATTACCCTATGTTTACCCTATTTATATATATATACACATATAAATATATATATATGTATACACACAGATATATAATTAAATTAATTTCAGTTTAAACTAAATTAAATTAAAATAAAACATATGGAGAGAAACAATAACAAAATGAGCACATAAATGATTCTTATTCCCTGCTGATAGTGGCTGTTATGTGTATGAGACTAAAGAAATAATACATGGATAAAGGCTGTAAAATAACCATACAGGAAAGATGGGACAAAAAAGTAGAATGAAAATTATCCAAAACAATAAAAAACAGACATAGAATTTGGGAGGGAGTTTATGCAGAATGTAAGAATAAGTGAAATGACAGCTGCTTTCCACAATTTTTGTTGAAAATTTTTTACTGATAATTATTTTATATGATAGTTGAATTTGTTTGTTGCAGAAATGAAATACAATCTCACCAAAAAAAATCACAGCCCTAATATTTTCTTTCAAAAATGTGGAGAGATTATTATAGATAATGGATACTGACTCAGTAGGTAATAATCTTACAAATTTTAACTTTTTCTTTTTTAAATAGCAAGATTATAACAAAGTTGAGCTTATAATTAAAGCAAATTTTATATACAGTAGAATGTTCAAGTCGTAAATGTAATAGGATGTAAGCTAATCTATAGAAAAAATATTTAGTGCAAATACAAATATGTATAGTAAATAGTGTACATAAACATAATCATATTCTATATTTATTTTGAACAACTTTATGGACACATAATTAATATAGTATGCAATTTACTCATTTAAATCATGCAGTTCAGTGGTTTTTATTATATGCACAGGGTTATTCAAACATCACTCATTACACTCTTAATTTCAGAATATTTCTTCTCCTTTAAATATTTTTTCCTCTCATTTGGGTGCATTCTTTGTCTTTAATACATTTCACATAATGCTTTGAAATCTATGCATAATATTTTATATATTGGTAATTTTTTGTTTTTGTTTTTAGCACCATAATGGCTTATTCAGTTTCCTGATGAATAATTGTTTATAGTTTTAGTTTAATTATTTATAGTTTGCTGCTTCCATAAGCCTTCAGGAACAAAGTTCCAAAAGATGATGGTGTTTATTTGTTTTTTCATATGAAGATGTGTTATTTCTCTTCAGTTAAACCCTAGTCAGTTAATTGCTGGGTTATAGCATAGCTGTATTTTTGAATTTTCTAAGTGGCAAACAGTTTTCCAAAATAAGATATTTTATACTTTTATTTTCAGAGAAGTTCCAGTAGCTACACCTCTTTGCTAATACATGGTATTGCTAGACTTTTAAATTTTAGCTATTCCAGTGGCTCAAAATGTATATGAGATTAAAACCACAATGAGCTATCCCTGCACACCTATTAGAATGACTGAAATCCAGAGCACTAACATTGCAAAGTGTTGGCAAAGACGTAGAAGAATAGGAAACATCATTCACTACTGTTGGGAGTGAAAAATGGCATGACCACATTGCAAGATGGTTTGGTGGTTTCTTTCAAAATTAAGCATACTCTTTTCCATGAATCAGCGATTGCACTTTTTAGTATTTACCAAAGGAGTTGGAAACGTATGTCCACACAAAAACTTGAGTACATACGGTTATAGCAGCTTTATTCATAATTGCCAAAACTTAAAAGCAACTAAGATGTGCTGCAGTAGGTTAGTGGGTAAATAAACTAGTATATACAGACAATGAAAAAATGAAATGAGCCAACAAACCACAAAAAGACAAGGAGGAAACCTAAATGCATATTAATAAGTGAATGAAGCAAATATGAAAAGGCTGCATACTGAATGGTGCCAATTCTATGACATATGGAAAAGGCAGAACCGTGGAGGCAGTGAAAAGCTCCGTGTTGCCAGGAACTGGGGAGAGCAAGAACGGAAGAATGAATAGGCAAAGTGTAGATGATTTTCAAGGCTGTGAAATACATCATATTACATCATAACAGCGGGCACATGGCATTAGAAATTTATCTACGCCCATAGAATGTACAATACCCAAAGTGGAACCTACAAGGTACAACACCCAAAGTTTTGGTGTTAATGACATCTCAAAGTAAGCTCATCATTCTTAATAAATGTACCTTTCTGGCACCGGATGCTGACAATGGGTTGTCTATACACAGGTAGGGGCAGGAAGTATAAAAAATAGCTGACTTTTGTTCCAATGTTTCTAAGTACCTAAAATTGCTCTAAAATGAACTCTAGAAAATAAGATAAAGTTTGTTTTTAAAATTATGTGAATAATACGAGGGAAATTGATTTTAAAAATACTCTAGAGAAACAAAATTATGAAACATAGACATAATATAAAAGAAGAACTACTTGAAGAGACAGGAAAGCATCCAAGAGCACTTAGAAGCTTGGAAGCATTTAGCTTTTGAAACAATGCAAGAGGAAAGGAGAAGCATTTCAGCTGGTGGCTGTCTTGTCGTGGCATACCCCAAGAAGCAACACACAGGGCCCGGCTAGCCCAAACAGTGTGGCAATGACAAAGTGAAAGAAAATCAAAGGATTATGACAGGAAATCCTAGATAAAGATTACCAAAGAAAAACTGAAATGAGGGGACCTAAAACTTATATATACACTACCTATAATCAATGCTGATCCTTAACATATGAATATCTTGAGGAGACCCCCTAAGGATTTCCCTAACTCTGAAAAGTAAAAAGAAATCACAGATAGTAACATATCCTTGAGAAACTCATAAGTACTGCAAGTTTGCTTCTTGTTAATAGCTTGTTTGCGAATCTGTGCGCAGTTCTGAGAAGGGAATACTGAAATATTATTGCTTCAATTTGTCAGAGGATAGAGAACACAGATGATGGTGATGCTGGAAATTCAGAGAGGAAATCACAGAAGCAAGACAACCACAGATAAGATGAATCCAGAATTTTACTTATAAACAAAGTTAAGAAAAGTATCAGCACGAATCTGAAAGAACAGAGAAGTATTATATTATATGGGTAATAATTAAAGTAAACATATTAAATTACTTAAGGAAATATACTTTTTTAGTAAATACAAAGAGAATGGAAACAAAAATAAAAACTGAAAAAGGGAAAAATCTAAAGCTGAAAAGTACAGTAAGTGAAATAAATATTTACTTGATGGACAGAAGACTGAAGATGACAGAAAAAGTTAATTTGATCATGAACTAATAGACATTATCTACCCCAAAGAAGAGAGAACAATGATAATGATGCTGATAATGATAATACTAATAGTAACCAACTTGGTGTCAAAGATTACCAAGTGGTTTAACATAGGCTTAGATATACTCTAAGAAGAAGAGTGAGAAATGAGTTGATAAAATATTTGAAGAAACTGTCTACTTTTCATAAATGTAATTTAAATCATTTGCTTGAATACCTACAAAACTAAATGAATCCCACATTGTGTCAATGAAAAGAACACATGATTTAGGAGTCAAAATGTTCAAAGCCCAAGTAGGGGAAAACAAACATGAAGGCAGGTAAAGAAAAATTATTGGCTTATATAATAATTGATCAGTGTGTGATTGAAAGCTAAATTCTCACTAGAGACAATGGAGGTTACAAGGTGTTTAAATTACACATGTGAAGGACTGAAATTCATGAAAGAAAATTGTTGTAGACATAAATGACCAGTAATCATTTTTTAGCTGTCCCATTCCTACACTTTACAGCAAGTTACTTCACAGACACAAATCTTTCAAATAACAAACTTAAAATGAAAAAATCATTGTGCCTTATGGAAATAAAAATGAACATCTCACTATATGAGAAAAGTAGGAGATACTTTCTTTTGTAGTAGAACAACATTTCTAAAAATGGAGACTTTTTTATTATTAGAGGATTCCTATTAAAATTTAATTATTCAAATAATTTCTTTACTTTTTTGTCATTTTAATATATTAACACTTTTGAGAGATCTGCCATAAAAACTATTTGAGTTTGGTCAATAGTATCAAATCTTACATGCAAAAATTGGATTGAGAACACCATTTTCTGGAATGTAATTATAATAGCACCTAATAGGTACCAGCCTAGAAGAACAGTGGGAACTAAATCTCATATTTCACTTTTGTGCCCAAAAGCCTTAAGCACAGAATGTTTACCACTATCAAAAGTGCTTCATATTATTTGAAGAAAAAATGACCATCATGAATTATTTTTCTGTTTAAAAGATTGTTATATAGTGAGTTAAATCGCATTTTCACTTGACATGGCTGTTAATGTTTGTTAATAATCAAACAAAAAAATGATAGTGCTTTGACATGGAGGTGAACAAATGGGACTTTAAAGTTTTAAGATTATTGAATGAATGAAAAAAGGATTGACTGGTTTAGTCTCAAGGTAAACAGTAGGTTGGTTTTATATTTTAGAAATTTACTTATAGAAATAGTGTAATACAGCAGTTAGAAAAATTACACAGTTCACTATGCTTTGAAAATTATTAAACTATATCTAAATGATTTACCCATAAATAACAGATATATTCCTGGATTATTGTCATGGTTTCTTTATTCCTAGACAAACATTCTTTTTATTTATTTTAGTTAAGTATAAATGTAAAAATCAAAGCTGTAAT
>PVKS010036943.1:0-18980 GCA_004027875.1 Aplodontia rufa
TTGTGTTTCTTGGGTTGTATTTTTTGAGTTTTTTGAGTTCTTAGGAGTTTTTGGATATTAATCCCCTGTTGGTGGAGTCTCAGGCCATGACTATCTCTCCTTCTGTAGGTTATCTCTTGACAATTTTGGCCAATACCTTGGCTGTGCAGAAGCATTTTGGTTTAATGGAATCCCACACATTGATTTTTGACTTGAATTCTTTCCCTTTGGAGTACTGTTGAGAAAGTCTTTGCTGACTCCCAAATGCTCAAGTGTTTGTCCTAATTTTTCTTCTGGCAGTTGAATGGTAGCTGATTCCTACTTACTTGATCCACTTTGATTTGTTTTTGTGCGAGAGATGAGGATAAAATTTCAACTTCCTGAAAATGCCTGTCCAGTTTGTCCAGCACCATTTTTTCAACAGGTGTCTCACCTCCATGCTATATTTTGACCCCCTTTGTCAAAGATCAGATGTTTAAAGATGTGTGAGTTTGTCTTAGAGCATTCTAGTCTATTCCATTGCTCTTTGTTCCTGTTTTGATACTAGTACCAGGCTGTTTTTGTTACTATTGCACTATAGAATAGATTTAGAGCTGATACTGAGAATCGACCTATTTTCTCTTCCTTGCTTAGTAATGTTTTGGTTATTCTGGGTTTGTTGTTGTTCCAAATGAATTTGAGAATTGCTTTTTCTACATCTATAAAGAAATATGTTGGTACCTTGATGGGGATTTCATTGAATCTGTGTAGAGCTTTTAGCAGAATAGCCACTTTAAGCAATTTAATTTTGACCAAGAGCATGAAATAACATCTTTCCATCTTCTCAAGTTTTCTTCAGTTACTTTCCTGAATGTCTGATAATTTTCCTCATAGGGGTAATTTACTTCCCTTGTTAGGTAAATTCAAAAGTATTTTATCATTTTTGAGGGTATTGTGAATGGAACCAATTTCCTGATTTCTTCATCTGCCCTATTATTGTTAGTGTATAGGAAGACTATTGATTCATGGGTATTGTTCTTGTGACCTGCCACTTTGCTAAATCTGTTTATAATCTCAAACAGTTGTCTGGTGGAGTATTTTATATCTTCCAGATATACTATCATGTCCTCAGCAAAAAGGGATAGTTGACTTCCTCCCTTCCTATTCTTATCCCTTTGATTTCCTTCTCTTTTATGATCGCTGCCTATGGTCTCAAGAACCATATTGAATAAAAGTGGTGAGAGCAGACAGCCTTGTCTTTCTCCCAAGTTTTGTGGAAATCCTTTTAGCTATTCTCTGTTTAGTATTATATTGGCTGATGGTTTGTCATATATGGCCTTTACATACTTAGATAAGTTCCTTTATCCCTAACTTCTCTAGAGTTTTGAGAATAAATGGATGCTGGACTTTATTGAAGGCCTTACTGCACCAACTGAGATGATCATATAATGTTTTTCCTTATTTCTGTTTAAGTGATGAAACACATTTATTGATTTGCATATGTTGAACCATCCCTGCATCGCTGGAATAAAGCCCAAGTGATCATGATGAATTGTCTTCTTGATGTGCTTTTGAATGTGGTTTGCTAGAACTTTATTAAGAATTTCCGTATTAATGTTCATCAAGGATATTGTCTGTAGTTTTTTGTTTGTTTTCTTTTGTTTCTTCAATGTGACTTTGTTGGGTTTTGGTATCAGAGTTATGATTGCCTCATAAAAGTATTTGGGAGAGTGCCCTCCTTTTCAATTTCTTGTAATAGTTTGATAAAGAGAGGTCTTAACTCCTCCTCACATTTGTGGTAAAACTCTGTGGGAATCCATTATGTCCTGGTCTATTCTTCTTTGGAAGGCTTTTAATTGCTATATGAATCCCAGTGCCTGTTATTGGGCTATTCAGGCTTTCAGTATCATCCTCTGTCAATTTGGGAATTTTGCATTTGTCTAGAAATTTTCTAATAACCTGGTGGATTTCCGTGGAGTCAATGGTGATCACTGCTCCTGCACTTTTTTGTGTGTGTGTGTGCGTGTGTGATTTGCTGATTTGTCTAATTTCCTTCCTTCTGGTAGTGAAATTGTTAGGGTCTGTTGATTTTATTTCTTATTTTGAAGAACTAGCTCTTTGTTTCATCAATTCTTTTTACCACTTTTTGTCCTCAGTTTCATTGAATTCAGCTCTGATCTCAGTTATTTCCTAATCTTCTCCTGGCTTTGGGATTTGATTGACTTCCTCTTGTAGTGATAAGAGGTGGAGATTAAGCTCATTTATTTGGGATCTCTCTGATTTTTAATGCAAGCACTCAGTTCTATAAATTTTCCCCTTGAGAATGCTTTCATGCTATCCCAAAGGTTCAATATATTGTGTCTTCCTTCTCTTTTGTTTCCAAGAATTTCTTGATTTCTGCTCTCATGTCTTCTTTTATCTATTCTTCATTTAATAGGGCTTTATTCAATCTCCATATATGTGTATTTTCTGTTATCATTTGCGCTGTTAAATGCAAGGTCAGGGCATCGTGATCTTAAATGATAAATGTAATAATATCTACTTTTTTATATTTGCTGAGATTTCCTTTGTTAACTAGAATATGATCCATATAGGAGAGAGATCCATGTGAAGCTGAGAAGAAGATATACTACACCAACTTGGGGTGGAATATTCTATAGATATCTGTTAAGTCCATTTTGATGTATGGAATTGTTTAGGCTGGAGATATCCTTTTTGTTTTTTGTTTGTTTGTTTTGCTTTGACAACCAGTCTATTGGTGATAAAGGAATATTAAAATCTTCCAGTATTATTATGTTGAGGTCCAAAAGTGGCTTTATGTCATGGAATAATTTATCCAGATTGTTGTGAGTGTTAGTGTTTAGAGAATAAATATTTACTATGGCTGTATTGTTCCCTATTGTATTGTTCCCTTTACTAGAATGTAGTGGCCTTCTTTATCTCTTCAGATTAGTTCATCTTTGAAATCTATATTTTTGGATAACTTCTGCAACTCCACCTTGCTTTCTGGGACCATAAGCTTAGTAGAATTTTTTCCATCCTTTCACCCTCAATCTAAAGATATCATGGCTGTAAGGTGGATCTCCTGTGAGCAACGTATTTTAGGATTCCTGTTTTTCACTTAATCTGCTAATCTTTGTCTTTTTATTGTTGCTTTGAGACCATTCACATTCAGTGTTAGAATAGTTGTGTGGTTGTGGCTCATAATAATCATGTTTTATTAGTGAGTTCTGTACTTTCTTGGTTGCTTTTTGATAGTGTTCAATTTTATTGAATTTCCTCTCTTTGTGGGTTTATTTGTTTAGCTACCTGGAGTTTATCATTGAAGATTCTTTGTAATACTGGTTTTCTGCTCAAGAATGCCACAAATTAGATCTTATCATGATAAGTTCTTATTTCCCTTTCAAATTTGAATCTGAGTTTTGCTGGGAATAATATTCTTGGCTGCATGTTGGGGTCATTCAGACATTGAAAGCTCTCCTTCCAGGATCTTCTTGCTTCTAGATTCCGTGATGAAACATCTGTCGTGATCCTTATTGGTTTGCCTCTAAATGTGATTTGGCATTTCTTTCATAACACTTTTAGTATTCTTTCCTTGATTCTCCTGTTATACATTTTGAATATGATGTTTCTCAGTGAGCTTCTCATTTGATTAGGTCTTTTGGGGGTTGTATAAGCTTCCTGGATGAGCACATCTGACCCTATTTTTATATAGGAAAATTTTTCTTTAATATTTTGTTGAGAATATTCCTCATACCATCATTTGCATTTCAAATTCTTCCTTTATCCCAATTAGTCTTAGATTAAATTTTCTAATTTCATCTCCAATATTTTGAAAATTCACCTTGTGTTCTGTTACTTTTTTATCATCCATGCTATCAAATTTATTCAGCTTATTCTCTTTGTCAAAAGTTCTTTCTTCAATAGTTGAGGATCTGTTTTCTATAGAAGTTAACTATTTAATTCTTCCATTGTTTCTCTGATGTGACCAATGGAATATTTTAGCTCTGATACTCCTTGTTATTTATTTCCTTGTTAATAGAATTTTTGATCTTTTGAGTTTTTTCACTTAGTTCTTTCATTAAATCTTTTAGCTCCTTGTTTTTTTAATAATCAGGTCATTGATAATTTGTTAACATTCATCCTGCTCCCTGTCCATGGGCTCCTTTGTAAGGGAGTTTTTGGATTGAGGTGAACCTCTTCTAGTTTGACTCCCCATCTTTCAAAAGCTTCTTCTGAATATTTGAATTGGGGTTCCCTATGTGGGCAAGCCTCTAGGTGCTTCTTCCTTGCAGGTCAAATGGTCAGGTCAGACACCATTTCTGTGACGATCACCTTCTTCCAGAAAGCTGAAGCCTCATTTTTTTGCCACTTTCAATCTAGGTTCCAGGACTTTGAATGTTTATTTATTTAATTTTTTCAAGTATTTTCCTTTCAGGAAGGCAGTCTCACATGTTTAGGAAGTGTATGACTAAAATATTTATTAAATAAATATATTGAACTTCATTAACAGGTTCAGGAATGTAGAATTCATACTGAGGTATGTTCGCTATCTACTTCTCTCTTTTTCTTTCCTTTTTTTTGTGTGTATGCTTAGACCACATTAAGAGATGCAGTCTCAAATCTTTAAATAGTTCTCACTAAAATATTTAATACATTTACTATATAACTATATTTGCATGGGACTACCAAGTTCAAGTGATATTAAAGTCTATTGTAAGCATTTTGTAAATTTGCAATGCAACACCCCACTATTGGTTGCCTCCTTTCTAAAAACTAAATGAAACACATTCATTTTGGAAAATTACCTACTCATGCCAAATGCCCTAAAGAAGTGTTTAGTTCTTTTAATGAAACATTTGCTTTTTCAATATTTTCTATTAATTATATCATTATTGTCTTGTATAATCCTGTAAATGCATGAAACAGTTTCTATGAGTTCCTTATTTTTCAGAAAAACAACCAGAATGAAGAGCGATTAGAAATGGAAGTTCCCATTGGAAGCACCCACTGGAAAGTTGAAGTTTCATTACAGAGAATATATATTCAACTTCAAAATTTAGTATTCATTTTCCATTTTTGTTTTTTATCTTGGCAGACTGTTTCCCACTGGATTTCCCCATATCAACTGAAACCATGTGGCAAAATAATAATGTGACTGAGTTCATATTGCAAGGACTGACACAGGATCCACTGGGGCAGAAAATGGTGTTTTTCATTTTCCTAATTTTCTATGTGGGAACAGTAGTAGGGAATACACTTGTTATTATGACCATCAAGTCCAGCCCCACACTTGGGAGCCCCATGTACTTCTTCCTATTTTATCTGTCCTTTGCTGATTCCTGTTATTCAACATCCACAGCTCCTAAACTAATTGTAGATGCTCTCTCTGCAAGCAAAGTCATATCCTACAATGAGTGTATGACACAAATATTTGCACTGCACTTCTTTGCCAGCATGCAGATCTTTGTCCTCATCCTCATGGCCATTGATCGCTACATTGCCATATGTAAACCTCTGCATTACCCGAGGCTCATGAGGAGGCAGGTCTGTCTCATCTTGATTGTCCTTGCCTGGGTAGGGTCTTTTATGCATTCCATTTCTCAGGTTATCTTGGCTTTGAAACTCCGCTTCTGTGGACCCAATACCATTGACCATTATTGCTGTGATCTGCAGCCCTTATTTAAACTTGCCTGCATGGATGTTTTTGTACTGAATCTGCTGTTGGTGACTAACAATGGGGCAATTTGCTTAGTCAGTTTACCGATTTTATCAATCTCATACATTATCATCCTGCATTCGCTGAGAAACCACAGTGCAGAAGGGAGGAAAAAAGCCCTATCCACTTGCACTTCTCACATCATTGTTGTTTTCTTGTTCTTTGGTCCTTGTATATTCATCTATACACGCCCCCCTACCACGTTCCCCATGGACAAGATGGTGACAGTATTTTACACTATTGGCACACCCTTCCTCAATCCACTCATCTACACACTGAGGAATGCAGAAGTGAAAAATGCCATGAGAAATTTATGGCATATTAAAAGTACATCAGAAGTGAAAGGATGAGTTGAGACCCTATAGTGTATTTACTTCTCAGTTCTGATTTTACTGAATCCCTACAAGCATTAAATAATATAATTTCTGATAAATGAAAGAGTGACATGTACTTATAAATAAGTTTGTGGGTTCTTAATTTTTTATGACAGTCACTATGAATTTCATGTTATCTTTTTTACAGAGCTACTTTGCATATTAAGTTGGATAGTTACGGATAAATATTCTTGTCTCTCCAGATTCTCTTCCTTTCCAGCCACTGTGATTGTAGGTCTTGACTACTTCTACACATTCTAAATTCATACACCTGATATCCTAAAGGTGTTCTGTTTTTGAGCTCAGATTAATATCCCTGACATCTTTAATTTGAATCTTTCTTTTCCTAAGAGCTCCATTTCGGCATATGTGATCATGAACTACAAATCACATAAATAGTCATTCTGATTTGATTAGAAAAAATTCGTACCATTGAAGCAGTTAAAGCTTATGAGTGTACAAAAATAAAACACAGACAGTTCATTGTGATTGTTGCTGACCTTTGTAACACATTCCCAGTAAGGTTTCAAATGTCCCCTTAAACACCCACAGGCAAAGGAACTAGCTCACAGTATCAAAAGTGACCATGTGATTTATGACTGTTTTATCTTTGGAAAGTTCCATCTCTTCAAATAAGAATTTCTTCTCACATGCATTTATTCTAAACTTTATGCTTCCTTTCCTTCTTAAAATAATCATAAAACATTTCTGATAATTTTTCTTTAAACCTACCACTAACAAGTCTTGAGACTTAAGTTTGTTACAAAATTAGTGTTCAAGATTTATATTTAAAAAACCTCTAAATCTAAAGTAAATAAAAGTAAAATAGTGGATATTATGAAGGCTAAATCAAAACTAGAGGTATAGATATATAATATGTTTCCTCAGACTGAGAAACAGAAATGTAAAAACTGATTTGAAGCCCAAAATGATATGAAGTTACTTTCTTTCAAGTGGATAATGTTGAAAAATACATGAATTTACCATAGGCATATAGATAATATAGCACTCATACCT
The DNA here is from genome assembly GCA_004027875.1 of Aplodontia rufa. Lineage (NCBI taxonomy): Eukaryota > Metazoa > Chordata > Mammalia > Rodentia > Aplodontiidae > Aplodontia > Aplodontia rufa. The sequence continues at coordinate 7,069 of PVKS010036943.1, forward strand.
ACATAGTGGGTTAGGGAGAACCCACCACTGCTGATGGCAGCCACTTTCTCTATTTATACTGGTTTATCTCCATTTTTTTCTTTCTATATGTATTTGTAATATCGGGATTATATATCCTCACAAATTAGAATTGCCCTCGGAATTTTCATACCCAGAATGGGGAAAAGAGTATAAGAACAACTATACCTTAGAGGCACAGAACTTGTATAATTCCATGAACTTTAAATATTAATTGATTTCAGTGTGTGAAATTATACCACATCTTTAGTAACTGTTAACAAATTGCATATTATCTTTAATACTGCCCCTTATAATTTAATAAAAAAATTCTTACCATTAGCATCATATCCTACTGCCAAAGGTTGTAAAGTGAATTTATGCATAGAGTTAAACACTTTCGAGATATTGAAAAGGCAATTATGCTGTGGTACATTTACCTAATCTGTTCTGATGTAATACAAGCCCCCCACCCACCTACAATACACTGTAGGTTCCACAGAGCTTGGCATTTTAGAATAATGAATGAAGATCAGAGATATAAAAAAAATATGCTGAAATGTAGTAAAAATGCAGAGTAAGAAATGAAAGATAATACCATTAGAAATAACTCTAGAGAAAGAAAACTTAAAAGGTTTTATGTGTTTCAAAGCACGATCAATACACATAATTATTGTGTGTTATTTTAAAAAATAAAATAAAACTGGTAAAGTGAAGTAGAATTTTTAAAAATTCTGATATATCATACACATCCAACAAATAAGTTCAAAGTGAGCAGGCCTCTCATATTAATGCAACTTAAACTATGAATTCAAAGTATTCTTTCACTTGAATAAGTAGAGAACCTGATAGGTATCCAATTATTTTTGTTATTGTTACCGCATAGTTATTTCTCACAAAAATTAGGACAAAGATATCCATTTCCATTAAGAACTCACAAACTAAAAATCTAAAGTTCAGAGAAATCTAGAAATGTCTTGAAATTGCCATGCCAATTATCTGAAATAAGGGTTTTTAAATTTATTTTAATTATTTTCTTTATTATATAAGATATCAGCATTTATTATTATATTAAAGTTAATATCCATTATTATTTGAAATATTTGGATTGAACCTAGAGGCACTTTACCACTGACTGCATCCCCACTTTTTTATCTTTTTTTTTTCCTGATTTCACTAAATTGCTTATGGCCTTGCTAAGTTGCTTGCTTAAGCTGCCCTTGAACTTGCCATTCTCTTGCCTCAGTTCCTGAGTTGCTGTAATTATAGGTGTGCACCACAGCACCTGGCAGGTGTAAGGTTTTTAAACCAGTTCTTTTAGTTTTCCAAGACAGGGATAAATGCCTGTACACTACTTTATTCCTTAATTCAAATATTGTGACAAAAGTCCTAAAAAACAGGAAACTTTAGATGAGCGGTGCAATGATCATAAATTTTGCATATTTTAACTTCAAGAAGGGTGGGAGAGTATACTGTAAGAGTACACATTTTGAAATTAGACTGCAGGAATCCAAATTTTATATCTATCACATTACAGTCATTAACTGTGGGAAAGGAATATGAAATCATGGGTCTCAATGCTTCACATTGTAAATATAAGTAGCTAACTATTTAACTGATTTTCATGAGAGTGAAATAAGAGGTTATATATAAGGCTGGAGCAGTAGCACATCAATGTAATCTCATGGACTTATGTGGTTGAGGCAAGAGGATCACCAATTCAAGGCCAACCTCAGTAACTCAGCAAAATCCTCAGCACCTTGGTGATAACCTGTCTCAAAATAAAAAAATATAAAAAATAATAATAAAGGAAAGTACTGGGGATGTATCACAATGGTAAAGCAACCTAGCATTCACATCAACTACCAAAAAAACAAAACAAAACAAAACAAAAAAAAACAAGAAAGAAGTAAGTAAAGTCTATATGAAGTATTTAATAAATAAAATTTAGTGCGATAAAGTACCTTTATCTTAAAATGGACTTTTCAAATGTGTTAACTAATGTTTCTAAATCTGGATTATGCACATTGCATGTATTTATTAGCCATACTTTTCTTTTATTAAGAGACTGTAACTTGAACTTATGATGGTTAATAAAATTTAGCTGAAAATACTAATAAAGTGTGGTTTCAATGTGACTCAATAAAAACTTAAAAAAATATTAAATGTATTGGTGTTTTTTTTTAAATAAGAAGAGAATTGTAGGGAACATGACCAAATGTACAGGGGCATATTTGCAGTGTCAGATTTTTTTCACTTCATAGAAATTGTATATATTTACCATGTAAACAATTTTTTGAAATATGCATATATTTGGAATGGCTAAATTGAGGTAATTAACATGTGCATTATTCAGTTTTCATTGCCTTATGGGAGAAGACTTAATATCTATCTTTTTTTAAGGATTTCATTTGTTCATTTATTTTTATTTTCATGAATGCATTATAGTTTCACATATTACTGAAGACTGTTTTGACATAATCATACATGCATGTAATAATATGTATTGATCCATCTAGGTCCCCAGTGTTTCCTCCTTCCCTCACCTCCCTCTTTCCCTTTCCTTTACTGTTGGTGGTCTTTATTCTAGTCATTTATTATTTTTTAAATTGTGGTTTTATAAACATACATAGAGCTGGAATTCACTGGCACATTCTTATATGCTCAAAGAATAATTTGTTCAATTTAATTCAGCAGTGCCTACCTTTTTAATTCCTTCTTTCTTCCCCTTCAATCCATTGATTCTTTTATTCCATTGATCTTTCTATTTTCCTGGGGTTTCCCTTTTTTCACTTTATTTTCCTCTAGCTTCATATAGGAGAGAAAACAATTTAATTTTGATTTTTTGAATCTAAAATTTTACTTAGTGCAACGTTCTCTGTTTCCTTTCATTTACTGGCAGATGTCATGATTATAATTCCATATATCTTTGAAATTGCATATAATAGGTGCATATATACCTCTTGTCATTATCTGTAAACACTTGGAAGTAAAGAGACTGCTAAAAAGTAATCTTTTAGGCAAAAGTAAATAACAAGAAAAAAATTTAAGTTGAATAAAAGTAAAAATCTAACCTATCAATACTTGTAAAACATTGATAAAACCTTGTTGACTAGATAATTTATGGCACTAAACACATACATAATAAAAGAGGAAAAAGTCTGAAATATTTAGTCCTTGGATAGTATTGAGAAGAATTGGACAACGAAAGCAAAGAATCAGTAACACATTTGAAAAAAAATTAGTAGAAAACATACAGACTAAACAGCAAGGATTAAAAACTTTAAAAGCTGAATCAAGATCCAATGTAGGATGAGGAATCACAGATCTAACCTCTAGAAAAATGGAATACCAGAAAAATTGGAGAGACAAAGAGAGAATAGGGCAACTATTTTTTAGAAATATATAAAATTTCATATTATGAACATCAATACAAAATAATCAGAATAAACATAACTTATGGTACACAAACAGATTAAAGTTTTATATATATGTATATATATATATTTAGAGAGAGAGGGACAAAAGTTATATTTCACATTATTTAAAAATGAAGAATGTGGAAAATAATGACTGACACTTATTTGAAAGTGTAAAAGCTGTTATGCAAATTAAAAACACAAAGTACCTAGAGGAAAAAAGAATAACAGATTTAAAATATCAGTACAAATCTATTGTGTGAACATAGTGTATTAAAATGTAAATTAAATTATAATATTTTTGGATAATCAAAATTTATAATACATGGCTAAGGTATCATGTTAAAGGGAATAGATACCTAGTGAAAATTCAGTGCTTCAGGAAGAAACATGTACCACTAAAATAAACAATTACATCTAAAGAGCAACTTTTTTGTATTTTTCCAAATTATTTTGAATATAGTCAAAAATACTACTTATTGAATTATTACTTTTAAGATATATTTTATGGGAAAATATATGACTATAGCACATAGTACAGGAAAATGATACCTGCAATTCAATTGTTTTGGGTCTGATATCACATATAAAGTAACTGTTATGAGGGGCTGGAGCAGTGGCCCGCCAGATATGGCACTTGCCTTGCATGTGGGAGTACATGAGTTCAAATCCCAGCACCATGCACACAATGAAGTCTCAGAGTAACAAAGGCCACATGAAAAACTAAATAAAGTTGATTCTCTCTTTCTCTATTCCTCACTGTCCTCTTTACAAAAAAAAAAAGTAAGTGTTAGGATTTGAATGAAAGATATCCCTGAAAATCTTACTTGTGACAATGCTGTAAGGCTCAGGGGAAATGATTAGGTTTTAAAAGCCTTAACCTGATGAGTGAGTTGATCCCCTCACAGGGATTAACCGGCAAATGAAGATAGGTAGGGTGTGGTTGGAGAAGGTGGGTCATTGTGTAACTGCCTTTGGGATATATATTTTGTATATAGCGTGGAGTTCCCACTCTGCTTCCTGGTGCCATTCCTTGTCCTGCTTTTCTCTGCCACACTCTGCCACCATAATATTTAGCCTCACCTCAAGCCCTGAGGAATGGAGCCTCATGCCAGTGGATCAAGACATCTGAAAACATAAGCTTCCAAAAGATCTATTAGTCACAGAAACAAAATAACTGACTGAAACATGATTTGGTACTAGGAGTGGGGTCATTGCTGTGACTAACCTGACAATCTGGTTTAGAAGCTTTTGGAGTTTTGGGTAATTTGCGGTAGGAATTTTGAAATTTTGGGCAGTGCATACTGGAAATGTTTTAGATTGTTCTAAGTGGAGATTAATGGGTGATTCTGGTGTGAGCTTAGAAGTCTAGAAAGTTAATAGGACCATGAAAAGTAAAAACAGGGCTTATGAATCTTCAGAGGAGAAAAGCACTCTCTTGGAAATTGGACTAGAGACCATTCATGTTGTTGTGACTAAAAAGTTGCCTGCAGTTTGCTTATAAGCTGAGAGTTTCTGTGATTTTTAAGAGTGATGGACTTTTAATCTGATGGAAGAAATTTCTAAGCAGCATAGTGTTTAGGCAGTGGCAAAAATTTTACTGGCAACTTTTAGCCAAGTTTATTGCAATAATCAGGAGTAGAAAGCAGAGCTGACAGATTTGAAAAACTTGGACTTGAAAGATGGAAATAAAACTGGGGCTAAAGAGTTACAGATGTTAAAGACTACCACCATTAAAGAAATGCTAGAGACTTTGCCCAAAGACAATCAGATAGCTTGAGAGTGCCTCAGGAATTTGCACGATCACACCCATCTTGGGCTCAAGGGAGCAAAAGTAAAATTCCTTTGAGAAGAAAATCTGTAAGGCACCCTTTTTACCCAGGGTGGCCAAAGTAGTTGCTTCACCATGCGAGGTCACCCAGTACTGCTTCAGCATGGTCCTTGAGGCTTGAATGTGCTTGAGATGCAGCAGACCTTACAGGCAACCACGTCATGATGCTTTTGCAGGATTTTAGAATGGTTAGGTTATAAAAACCTTGATCTACTCAGTGAATTAACCCCTGATAGGGATCAACTGGCAACTGTAGGCAGTAGTGTGTGACTGGAGACGGTGGGTCATTGGATACCGGCCTTTGGGGTATACATTTTGTGTCTAGCATGAAGTCCCTCTCTGCTTCCTTGAGCCATGTCTTGACCTGTTTCCCTCTGCCATACTTTTCTACCACTGTGTTCTGCCTCACTTCACTCCCATAGGAATGGAGCCAGCTACCCATACACTAAAACTTCTGAAACCAAACCATAAGTCCCCAAAATAAAGGTTTCTTCCTAAAATTGTTCTCTTTTTAAATTTTTATTTATTTATTTATTTGAGAGAGGGAGAGGGTAGAGAGAGAGAGAGTAAGAAAGAATCAATTTTATTTAGCTTTTCAGCTGGCCTTTGTTTCTTCAATACTTACTTGTGTATGTGGTGCTGTGGTTTGAACCTGGGTCCTCCCAGCATCCCAGGCAAGCGCTACAACCCTGAGCCACTGCTTCAGTCCCTAAAAAGTTATTTATTGAAAAACAGCAACAAAGAACTCCCTGAGATACTGGAAGTATTTTACACCACAAATTTATTAACAGTTACTTGAAAATATCCATTTATCAAAATTTACTAAATCATACACTTATGTGTTCTACATTTAATCATATGTAAATTTAATCTCAATAAAAAAGTATTTTAAAAATTTACAGTCTGTAAATTCCATAGGAAAAATGTCTTCCAAATAAACTCATCATTTCATAGGAAAACCAGCAGTACATCTATTATGAAAGAGTACCTGGAAAGATTTTATTATTTTATTTTATTTTATTTTATTTTATTTTATTTTAAGAAAGAAGGGACAGTGAGAGAGAAAGAGAGAGAGCGAGACAGAGAGAAACATTTTTTTAATTTAGTTTTTCATTTGACTTTCATTCCTTGGACACTTTGCTGTGTACGTGGTGCTGAGGTTTGAACTCACTTAGTGGCACATGCCAGGCAAGCACCATAACTGCCAAGAGACTGCTCCAGCCCTTTGGCAAAATTTTAAATGAGAATATCTGGCAAGACTGTTCTTAAAACATTAAAGTAGACATATTTTCCCAGATAACCAAACGTTATAGAATTACGCACTAATATATCTGTTATACAAGGAATGCAAAAGGAGTGCTTCAAGTTGAAACAAAAGGAAAAAACAATACCAAAATAATATCTAATAGGTCCTACTCAAGGAAAATATATAGATAAATATGAAATATTAACATACTGTAGCAGTTATGTAAATAGTGTAAAGGTGTGTGTTTTCTACTTTTATTTCTAGTTTAGAAGATAAAAATCAAAGATAAATATAATTATCAAATATGCTAGTGGTATACAAAAGAGCATATGCAATTTAAAACTGATTCTTAATAAGAAAAAATAAAAGAGTAGAATGCTTGAATACAACTAAGTTTGTTATGAGCTGAAAAAAGAATGTCATTAACAATCAGAAAAAAAACATATTAAACTCACAGAGAGCACATCCCCTTAAGGGGGGGAGGAAATGGAGGAATCAGTTAGTGGAAGGAATCAGTTTGTATATGAACTTATAATGAATCACATCAACATGTATATCAACAAGTCACTAAAAAAACAAAAAAAATATTTAGTAAATAAAAGAAAGATCTCCATGAGGGAAGAGAAAAGGGGGTTTGGGGGACACTGGGGACTGAATTAGAATAAGTTTTACTGCATGCTTTTATAAAAATGTTAATGATTATCCTATTGTCAATTATGTCTAAACGGAACTGGAAATGGGAGGAAGGAAGGGGAAGGGAAAATACTAGAACTGAGCTAAAATAAGGTACACTTCAAGTTTTTATAAATATGTTATTGTACATGCTATTGTCACATATATTTAAAAAAGTAAATTTTTCAAAAGTAAATAAAAATAATTACAACTTTGATCCCAATAAAATATCTCTTACTTAAAAAAATAGATCCCTTTCTATAGGTAATATTTTGACTTTGCGTCAGCTGTTCAGCTAAATAATATCTTATGAATGTATTGTAGCTGAGATACTTACCTAATAAAATCTCTTCAGGACACACACACACACACACACACACACAAAACACAATGACGTGCCACCTCACACATGCTACAATGTCTATCATACAAAGTGGAATATTGATAGTGATGGTGGAGATAAGGAGTAACTGCAAGCTTTGTATATGGTCACCTTCGAGTAAAATAGTTCAATTGATATGACATACACTATAAACCACTCAAAAAATGGAGTGTGGGTTACCATAAAATTCAGCATTTCCACTTCTGAATATAAACTCAAAATCATTGAAGTTGGATTTAAGGAGATTTTCTACAATCATGGTTATGGAAGCATTATTGCAAATAACGCAAACATGCAATCAAACCAGATATCCATCAAGAGATGGTACTTTGAGTATCTCATATAAATGAATTTGCATAGTCAAATTCAAAGAAAAAGTAGAATAATGCCTTGTGGGGACTGCAGAGAACAGTTATGAGGAGCTATTGTTTAATGAGTAAAGAGGTTCAATTTTTTTAAGATGAAAAGTATTCTGGAGATGGACAGCAAAAAAATTCATAAAACATTTATTTTATGATAAATTAGTAATAATACACAAGAAAAAGATTACAAATTGATCTTTTCCTTCACTATGAGATGGTAATAATGAATGATACGTATTCCAATAAGTAGACCAAACTTTTTATATAGATGTAAAACTTACTGAGAATCTGATAAACTACAGTGATTTCTCCCATAATGCGCATGATTTTATGTCATTTTAAAGAAAGTTTATTTTAAGTAGATTTATAATTTAAGGACATTTGTGAAAATAGCATGAAAGTTCCCAATACACTCACACTTATTTAATATTCTTATATTTGTATAAGGCATTTTTAAAACAAATGAATCAATATCAATATAAAAATATTAACTGAGATTTATGCTTTATTCAGATCTCCTTATTTTTAAACTCAGGTCTGTTTTGGCTACAAAATCCTAACCAGGATAGCGCATTGAATTAGTCAAAATGATTTTTTCAAAACATTTTTAGAGGAAAAGTTTAGCTTGCTTTCTTTCTGATAACCTTGACAATGTTCAGTAATGCAAGCAAAATATTATTAACTGATCCTACAATTGTCTGATTGTCATGGGATCTTGGGTTTTGCGGAGAAATATCAGAGCTATAAGGTCATTTTTATCATGTCACATCAATGGTTATGTGCTCTTATTATGAGTTAACACTTGCTGTGAACCTTGCCCACTTGATGGAAGAAGAGATGTTCAAGGGGGCCTCTGCAGCCACATTCCATACTGTCTTGTTTGGAAGAAGTTCACTATGTGAAGCCAAAAACCAGAGGCAAATTTGCCCTCTAATGTTTTCAGGACACATTATCTATGTAAACACATTGGGAGTATTGTCTTAAAAGTTTCTCCCTTCTACCCTATTTATTTAGTTACTTATTCAATTTTAACAATGTGGACTCTAGTTTGTATATGTATATATTTATATTTCAGCATTATTTTCCTTTTTTTTCTGCTACGGTTTTTATAACTTTGACCCAGGTAGTCTCTTTCAGTTGACCCCATGTCCCTGTCTCACATACCTGTCTCTGTGAGTGTGTGTGTTTCAGCACATACTCACTCTCTACCACCGTAAGATGGTCCAGTTCCTCCACGATCTGGAAGCATTCTTTCAAGAAGCGAAGATCCTTCTGTTGGAGAAAGAAAGATCAGTCCCTACATAGACCTTCTTTCTCCTGACCAAAAGCTGTCTCTCATCACCCAAATTAGTACCTGTAATTACAAGAATAGGCCACCTTTTTAACCCATAATCTAAAACAAATTGAAAATTAAGTTCCTTATCACATGTGGCTCATTTTTCTCAAGAGAGCAAAGGGATACTTGAGGGAATTCCTTTCTACAACTCCCAATGTTTGCATCATTCCTGTGAAATACACCTCCAGGGAAGGCAAAGGAGAATGCAGTCCTGCTGAACATCCTGTGTGGAGACAAATTTCTGAATGTGCTGAGTGAATCCAGAACCGATTTAATTTGCCTTCTACCATGCAATTGGAAACATAAATGTCTTGGTAAGATCAAAGACATTCTGATTCCAGAATAACCAGGCATTAATTGATAAGCACATTTAATATTCTCATCTGAGTAGGTAGCTTTTAAATTGCTTTGGAAGGAAAAGAAAGCTAATAAACATTTTAATCTTAAATAATCTTACCAAAGCCGCTAAGGTTGGTATTAACTTACCTGTGTTCATACTTGCAAAAAATGAATCAGATTAATGCCAGAGCTAGTATCTAGTACATGCCAGATACTTGTTGAGGGATAGGAACTTTTGGACCTTTTTAAGGAGTGCTTTACCTTTTAAAGTGGGAACACGATTTAAGAAAAACCAAAAATCAAAATCAAAAACAAATTAAAAAACCAGGTACAGTATTTCCTGGTGCAAATGAATGTTAGTAGGTATGGTTATTGATGGATGGGGTTGTAAGGGTTAAAAAGAAAAATATATATTTTGGGTATTCTGTGTAATCCTGTTAGTGATGATGGAGGTGATGATATTGCCACTGGTATAACTGGTTGCAGAATCCCTCATCCTCAATGGCAACTAAGTATAGAATAGGGTGAAACACTATTGATTTTTAGCTATTGAAAATCTCATAGTTCTATAATGCTGCCTCATGCCAGTGTACACCATTCTTATGTCTATAGCATATTTACATACACAGGTATATATACATATACATATATATATATATTTGCTATGTTATATAGTTGTATTCACGATTCTACCTATTCATACATACATGGACAAAAATCTAGTTATTCACATAGACATACATATTTGTATATTACTCCATCCATAAAAGCAAAAATGTTTTCATTTCTGTTTGATGAAGAGCTCTCACAAAGTATCTATTTGAAAACACCTAATAAAGCAAGTAAATACCCACTTAACTTCAGCAAGGTGTTTATGATGCACTTAAAGTGCTCTGGGTTTCACAACTGCCTCTGAAGCATACTTACCATTTTAGTCAGGGCTCTTGGCTGCCCTACAATTACCACTCTATCTCCTGTCTACAATAGAAGATAGTTGGGATGGCTCAGTGATATGACAGGTTGAATAATAACCTCCTAAGATAATGTTTCAAATTTTATGTCTATTGCAGCATAACTATAATACTTTTCCAAATATTGCCAAACTGCATATTTTTTATATGTACATAAATGATGTCTGCGTTCAAGTTTTAAAGTAGATCTTCCTCACATTTCAAATGGTCATTTTGAAAGGAGGTCTTTTATTATGTTTTAAATCTGGATAAGGTGTAATGTTATACAACCTAATACACTTTTAGAGATGTTTTGGGAAGGGGAGGGGAGGGATAAGGGTGGGTAACTGGGGGGCACTCTTGAGGGTAAATCTAATCTTCAGAATCTATATACATATTATATTCTTTTGTTAAAAACTTGTGTGATTGTTCAACAGATAAATTTCTCAATAAAAAAAAGAAAGTAGAAAAAAATTCTAAGGCAATGTTCCCTCACTTGCAACAAATATGATTATAATCCAAATACAATTCAGTTTTGTAAATATTCATATTATGTAATGTATATTTTTCTAATAATGAAAATTTAATCACCCTAAGGGAACAGTGTTGAAATCATGAATTTCAATTTACAACATATTTTATAAATAATTGTGTTGAAACGTATAATATGTGCTTAACGTTAACTAACGTTGGTACAAAAATTCCACCCTTGATTCATTCATTGACTTCTTAATGAGTTCAGGTTGCTTCCTGTTTTTGGTACCATTGAACAGCCTCAGTGAGTCTGTGTGCCTAAATAGCTGTGTCTGTGGGAAAGGAATCACTGGATCAACCATCTAGGTCCAGTTGTGATATCACAGGCTTTTTAATCACATTCTAAGAGCTTGCTAGAGCTTGAATGCCCACCAACACTGGTGGAACCGACTGCTTCTCACACAATTTTCAGCATCACTTCTAAAAATCAGTTACCACAAAGACTGCTTTATTGATCTAATATTGGTGCAAAAGATATCTGACTATAATATTAATTTTAGTGTATTGAACTGTGAATGAAAATCTGTCCTCATTCTTTATCTTTTTAATAAAAGGAATAACCCAAAATTGAATCTTCATATTCTATTCCTTTTTTTAAGAGCAAATCATTTTATTAATTTATTTTCCCCAGTGGTGCTAGGAATTGAATTCAGGGCTTCATGCATGCTAGGCAAGTGCTCTGTAAACAACCAACACCCCCAAGTCTTCTGTTCCTTCTTTTTAACTGATCTGTGAAAACCATTTATATTTGAATGACTTGTGTTTTTGTATACCACATATGTTATGAACATGTTTTATTATTTTTACAAATATCTTTGGCTTTTGGATTTGCTTTGGCTTTTGG
>PVKS010036944.1:0-18980 GCA_004027875.1 Aplodontia rufa
GTCGGAGAGATCAGCAGCGGTAGAAGATGCAGGTCCCATGTTCTGGCTGCCGGTGTTCGCCCCCTTGTTCCCGGCTCCCCAACCCTTCCTTACTCAGCCCTCGGGGAATGGCCCAGGTCTGCTGGGTCATTCTGCCTGCTCCTCGCTCTGGAGTGCTGCGGGGAGAGACTCCTTTCCCCCAGGTCCCATCCCCGTCCTGACTTGGCCCCTTGGGGAACGGCCCAGGTTCGGGTTGTTCTGCCCGCTCCTCGCTCCGGAAAACTGTGGGGAGCAACTCCTTGCCCCAGCCCTGCCCTAACTCGGCCCCTCGGGGAATGGCCCAGGTTCAGGTCATTCTGCCCGCTCCTCGCTCTGGAATGCTGCGGGGAGCAACTCCTCTCCCCTGGTCCCCAGCCCTGTCCTGTCGGCCCCCGGTTCCCAGTGTCCTGTCGGCCCCTCAGGAAACGGCCCAGGTCCGCTGAGGTCATTCTGCCCACTCCCCGCTCCAGAACCCTGCGGGGAGCGACACTCCCCTCCTCCCTCTGCCTGTTCTCCTTCCCCTCATCTACTGGTCTTCCTTTGAACTATTTTTTTAAGTGATGTTTTATAGGTATACATAAAGATAGATTTGCTATGGTATATTCGTATATGTATGTAGCATAATTTGGTCAGTTTCATTCTGCAGTTCCACCCTTGTCTTGGCCCTTCTCCTTCCCCCTTAACTTCCTTCCTCTACTCCACAAGTCTTCCTTCTATTTTTATGGGATTCCCACGCACACACACTTTGCCCTCTCGCTTTGCTTTAGATTCTGCATAGAGAAGGAAACGTTCGCCCTTGACTTTCTGCGTCTGCCTTGTTTCACTTAGCATGATTTTCTCCAGTTACATCCATGTCCCAGCAAATGCTATAATTTTGTTATTCTTTTTCTTTTTGGTACCGGGGATTGAACCCAGGGATACTTACCCACTGAGCCACATTCCCTAGCCCATTTTAATTTTTATTTCAAGACAGGCTCTAAGTTGTTTAAGACCTTGTTAAATTGCAATCCTCCTGCCTCAGTCTCCCAAGCCCCTGGGATTACAGGCATATGCCACCTTGCCTGGCTAATTTTGTTCTTCTTTATGGCTGAATAAAACCCCATTGTGTATATATACTACACTTTCAAAATCTATCCATCTGTTGACAGGCACCTGGGCTGTTTCCACATTTTGACCGTTGTGAATTGTGCTGCTGGAAACACTGATGTACCTGTATCACTATAGTATGCTGATCTTACTTCTTTTGACTAAATATCAAGGAATGGAATCTTCATAATAAATCTGAGACACATACAAATACTTTCATTTTCTTCTTTTTCTAGAGAGTGAAACAGCGGTTCAGAGGCTAAGTAACTCCCCCGAAGGCTCTACCAACAAAGGGTAGAATAAGATTCGCCCCAGGAATCTGATCTAGAGTCCAAATCTCATCTAATCTGATCCCCAGAGGACTGGTAGCCTTGCCGATGACTGCACATGAAGACCTTCCTGGCATGAAGCAGACTTGGTGGAGCCGGGACAGCTGGGGGAAGATGGAAACCCACAGGAGAGGCTCCCTGGCAAGCCACTCTGGAAAACGAGCCCTGTCGGGGGGACCTGTGCTGCTAGAGGTCATGGCTCTCTGTGGCCATGAACCCCTGGTGTCTGAAGTTGACTGTAAGTCAGAGGTCATGCCCTGAGAGAAGTGAAAAGGATCTGCCTCTGGGACAGATCTGGGTGGCCTGGCAGAGGTGTGATTCCTCTCAAAGGTCCTCACCAGGCAGGGCCTGGCTAGAACAGTGTACCTGTTGGGGCTAGAAAACAACACTCCAAAACGAAGGCCTCGGAGGCAGCCTCAGAAACAAAGTTTCCCTCTACCTTTCTCCTGTCCCCCTGCCTTTAACCCCTGAGCCTCCCTAACACAAGCCATAGAAATTAGAATTCCCCTTTCCCAAGGCGGGTCATAGAAACCAGAAAATCCTTTTTCCCCAAAGCCAGCTGTGAAACCTGAAAATAGTACTCCAACTTTCACCCAACTTTCAGTGTAATAACTGGCCATAAGAAATTCTCTCGCTTTGTTTGGTTACAGGTTATTGAACCCCATTCCAGACAGGGCCCCATACCCGGAGGGAAGGAATGCCACAACTCAGGGGCCAGGCCTTGCTGTGTGTCCCTGCCTCAGCCTATTGCTTTTAGATCACACTTCTGAGCAATCTTTGTTCTACGTGGTTGGCCATGCTCCACGGAACCTAAGCATAAAAATAGAGTGCTCTACTGTGGAACTGAATGTCCCCAAGGGCCCTTGTGCTCAAAGTGTGGTATCCAGTTTGGCTCTTGGGAGGTGGGGTCTAGTGTGAGTAGTTGAGGGAATTGGGGGCCTGCCCCTGAAGAGGATAACTGCTTCCTCTCTCTTTTGCTCCCTGGCATGAGGTGAGAGGTTTTGCTTGGCCTGTGCTCCCTCCACAGAGTGCTGCTTCACCCGAAGCAATGCGACTAACCAGTCATGAACCGAAGCTCTAAAACCATAAGCTGAAATAAACCTTTACTTTATGATCACTTTACAAACCGATCATCTGAGGTTTTATAGCTGTGACATAAGGAAAACTTGCCTCCAAGGGAGAAGAGGAAGCTGAAGGATGTAGGATGGCGCAGGAAGATAAGGATTATGCTGCCAGCAATAGTTAAGGTAGGGATCAATCATCCAAGGACCTCATCAGCCCCAGAATGAGCAGACCCCAATCTAGACAACTGGGTTCAAAACCAAGGGCCACAAAACACACAGGGAAGAGGCTAGCAAAGACTATCAGACTGGGAAGGAAAGTGACCAAATTATATTACCATGTGTATGCACAAATATATAACAATGAAACCCACTATTAGATATAATCATAATGCACCAATAATAATTTTAAAAAAGACTATCAGTCTGGAAATCAAGGCAGCCTTCCGGAGGACTAGACCAGCACACCCAAGGCCAAGGGCCTCTTCTAAAAGAGCCAGGCCATGTCAGCAGAAAGGTCAAGCATCAGAATCCGAGAAAAACGCAGACACCGAAAGGACATTTACAGATACCCAAACTGATTAAACTTCATTAAAGCCTTATTTTAAAACTGCACTTTTAACCTTACACATTCAAGTCATAATATGAGTTAGAATTCCAGTTTTGTGGAGGAGTCCATGGTGGTAGAGCAGAAGCTGTGTGGAGATAACTGGACTTCCCTAAGGAATGCAAGAAGGACAAGAGCAACGGGCTGCAGGAAAAAGTGGCCGGCGAGATGGCGCCAGGAAGCCTGGAGGCAGGTTCAGGAGGATGGTGAACAACACAATTTCATGTTGCAGGAGCAAGGAGGAAGAGGACGGAGAAAACTTCTTTTGATTCCACAACAAGGAGATAAGAATGACAGGTAAGAAGCAGATGAGAGCAGCGGTGGGGAAGAACCCTGTCAGCTAAGCCACTGGTGTCAGGAATGAGTGGGTGAGGAGCTTGTTATTGGCATTGGTGAAAAATAACAAATCGGATGACAATTTGACAATCTGAGCAGGGAGCATGATCAGGAGAAAGGAGGGCCTGGGAGAGAAGCGATCTCACCAAGAATAAAGACACAAGGAAAAGAGAAGGTTGTTTAGGTGTGAGGCATGTGTTTCCAATCAGCCCAGGGCTCTTTTGCTCAATCTGTGACAGAAATCACAAGGAGGCAGGCAATACTACGCCAACGAGGCTTTGTTGGAGCTTGTGCACAAGGGGCACCTCTGCAAGGGATCTCCTGGCGGCTTTGGATGGTCGTTGCACGTGGTCCAGGGTTGCTGCACACGGCCCCGTCTTCTGCGGTCCTCACGAAGGTTTGCGCATGATCTGCACATGCGCATTGGGTCCTTCTGCACTTGGCTCGCAAAAGGTGGCAGAGGTGCTCCCCCCACCGCCACCCTGGGAAGGTCATATGTAGAGTCCAAGCTGGGCATTCTGCGCATGCGGAGGTTGCGGGACAACCCCGAAAGCGACAACTTTGTGGACTATGTGGAGCCTTTTCCCTAGTCTGAGTTGAGTGGGCCATCTGGTGAAGATGCAAAGGGACGACGAAGAGAACGGGTGGGACCGGCCTTGCGAAGGAAGAAGGGAACTGCCCTCGGGAGGGCAGTTGAGAACTCGGCATTCTCCGGTGGAGACATGGGTTCATTAATGGAGACCAGAGATGTGTCCCGCCCCCGTTTATCTTCAGTAACTAACAATCTGCCAGGTGAGAGTGGAGATTCGGCCAGGAAGGGCCAAGGAGGCCAATGCGCATGCGCGTTGGCAGAGGGCTGCGCATGCCCCGTGAGGCTTAGGCTAGATTCAGGCCTTTGCAAACGGGTGGGACACTGGGTGGGACCCAGTGTCAACCGCCAGAGAACAGGAGCCTTCTGTAAATGAGGGAGCCTAGGAAAAGCTTGGATTTTCCGGGAGCAATTTCTGAAGCTTGTCGGCCTCATTCCTTGTTGATATAAGTTTATTAATAGTTTTCTACTTATTAACCAAAAAACATGGTCCAAATAACAAATCTTTAAAAAATCCAGTGTCCTTTTTCTTTCCAATTCTAGGGCTACTACTCATGATTTTTATGTGCTTGTAACCACACCAGACTTGTTAGATTGCATTTTTATTAGGAAAAAAAAAATGGCCACAACCATATTTCAGGGCTTTATGCTTTCCCAGAAACCTGTCATCCTCCATCATAAGGTGGCATTATTCTTCCTGCTTGAAACTGGAAAGGACTTTGTGATTCTCAGTGAAGAGAGAAGGGATCAACACGGCGTAATTTCCAAGACCAGGTCACATGTGGTCCATCAACTTCTGCCTTTTCTTTCTCTGGAGACTTGTCCTGGGACCCAGCCACTGGGTTCTGAGGAAGGCCAAGCTGCACGGAGTATTCTGTCCAACAGAGCCAGTCATGTTTTCGGCCGATGCCAGCATCAATTGCCACGAATTCTAGTAAATGAGTCTCAGATGACTCTGACCCTAGCTGAGACCCCCAAAACACTGGGGACCCAGCTAGGCCATACCACATAATCTGTCTGAGTTCCTGAGCTGTAATAAATGGTTGTTTCATGCCCTAAGTTTTAGGGTAATGTCTTAGGCAGCCAGAGTAGCTGAATAACACATAGAGTTCTGTTTTGTGATTTTTGCATTTATTACCATGAATATATTCTCAAGTTGTCTTAGAAGTCATCATAGTCATTTCATTGGTTGTGAAATATTTTGAGTTGATGTAGTCTCGCTTATTTAAATATTATGCTATTCTTGGCTATTTAGACGGCCTCTCATTTTTCACCACTTTAAGTAATTATATTAGAAAGTTTGCATAAGTAATGTTTCTGTTTTCTTAAAACCGCTTCATTGGGATAAATTCCCAGAAATGGAATTACATTTGAGTATGAACATTTTTATGGCACCCCAAATGTACTACCAAATTACTTCTCAAAATTGCATCAATAGACTCTGCCATCAATTGTGTTTGGCAAGCTCAGTATATAAAATCACCTCGAATTTGTTTTGAATTGAATTGGGGTATAAATAAATAACCATATTAAAGAAAAACCTTTACTGAATTGTCATCTGCATTAGACAGCCTCATTAATTTTAATTTTGCTAATTTAATTTGTGGAAATTGTACTTTATCATTATTTAGGATTTATATGTCCTGTCTGAGCAGTGATTTTGGAAGTTGTTTTTATTCCTATCTGAAGTCTATACATATATTCTTTATCCAATAGTGTATTTATCAGAGCTCTTGATATCATTTTTAACTGAAAATCATAATTAGTAGGTTACGAAATTGATTAAGAGGCTCATGACCAACATTTAAAAATTAGAATAGAGTAGAATAAAATAGAAATATCAGAGGATGCTGCACATAGTAAGGTTTTTTTTGTGTGTAAAGCTTCTGTTCCAATGTAAGTGTGTTTGGGGTCATAATGTAAAATGTTTTTCTCAGTGGAAATGCAACAAAAATGTTTTTAAAAGATTAGCCTCAAAAAGCATATTTAACCCTTTTTCATATTGATGTAAACATTTTCCAAGTGGTGGTTTCCCTTTCGTATTGAATTATCTTTCTTTTGTTTTTTATGTGGTCAGGCCAAGCAATCTTTTGTAATTTCTTTCTTCAGTTGGAAACAGAAATTCATCTTGTTTCCACAGAGGTGATAAATGATCCGTCCTAGGTTTGTCAACTCAATTCTTACTGAAGCATCCTCTGGATATCCGGACTTACACAAATTCATGTTGGCTCAGCAAAATGCAACAAGGAGCTCGAGTGTAAACGCTATTATGTGGTGAGTAAGTGGAGACTGTGATGATCATGAGAGCGCGTGTCCCCTTCTCACTTCCAGTTGTCAGCTTACGAGGCATCAGCAAAAGGAGTCCTGGTGCAGGTGCTGGATAAGCAAATATTATAATAGTCACCCGAAGATAGCTACAGAACGATGCAAAAATGGAAGAGGAAGTCAAGTTGAAAGTTCCAGAACACAGAAATACTCTGAATAAGACAAGAGAGATGAATTTGGGGACAAGCTGTGCTAGAGACCTCTCAAAAGAAATTGATAGAAATAATAATTTTCATATAATGTATATTTACTAGGCTCATTTATTCCTCACTTCCATCTATGAGATTCATCATTACTTCCATTTTACAGATGAAAAAACTGCTGTTCAAAAAGTCCACGTGACTTACCCAAGATCCCCCAGCTTATAGGTTCCTGGAGTTTGAAGAGTAAGGCTATGCTTTTTACTATTGGTCGATGATAACTCTAATAGGGGAACTGAAGCTTGCGGCTGACAGAAGAAGGTGAATGTCTGGGATTAGAATTACTTATAATTCAGGAGCCTTAAAGTGGCAGTTGGATTATTCTGTGGGAACCCTCCAGATTGCTCCGTCCACTCTGGGAAAATTCTTTCAATAAACTAGATCTGACCATTTAGAATAAAAGCAGTTCTACTGAGACAAAAATTGACGTTTTGTATTCCATCTGTGATTTTGCTGGATTGCATTCAGATCACAAATGACAGTAGAGATGGTGGCTCAAGGCACAGATTCAGCAGACGGCATGCATGGATTTGTTCCCCTGCTCGGCCGCTAACTGTGGGATATAGGGCAAGTTTTTCTCATTTGCCAAATGAGGATAATGCAGTCCCAATCCATTGTTGCAAGGCAAAGCTTTGAGTAAGTACAATATTAGTATTTGGTTTTGAGTAAGTACAATATTAGAACTAATTGTTATTATTATTATATGCTTCTGAGGCTGATATATTTTATATTAGTTATTTTTGTTGTTTCCAATTGGAATTTAGGAGAGAAGTTAGTCTTAGCAGTAGCATATTTACAGATAGGGTGAGGTTTGTTTGTTTTTTAATGTGGATTCTTTTAAATTACATCTAATCACTTGGCATTTTCTCTTTTTTTCTGCTTTATTTTTTACTTTGAGATAGGGTCTAAGTTACTCACGGCCTTGCTAAGTTGCTGAGGCTGGCTTTGAACTTGTGATCCTCCTGCCTCAGCCTCCTGAACCGCCGGGATTACAGGCATGCACCACCATGCCCAGCCCATCTGGCATTTTCTAATGTACTTCTTCAGTTTCCAGAATATGTGCTTGTTGAGTGGGGTAGCCATATGGCCCAGATTATTCCTGTTACCCAGTGTAATTATTTGTGGAGCCCCCTTTAATACCAAACAGAGACCAAATGTGGCTGAGAAGATAAACCATATGGTCAGTCTATTTGAAGAATGCAGCCTTCCCATCCTGGGTCTCTGCTACATTACAAGAGCAGGGTCAGAGGCCCAAAGCTGGCATAGGATCAAGGACAGTGCTTTCTGCTATCTTGTATGCCAGGACATCTTTGGCAAGCTGCAGAATCCTTTGGAACCCTTCTAAGAATAATGCAAAGTGAATAAAATCAAATGCACAGAATTACAAAGGAATTCTACCATTTTGAAAGACTGCAATCAAAATATTGAAATAAACAAATTCATGGTGTAGTAATAAGTATGCTTTTATTAATGATTAAATAACAGGTCTGGTGACAGACTTAATAACTATTGTAATTTCAAAGCAGTAGCAAGCATGAATGGCACTTCAAGAAATTTGTGACTAAAAATAACTGTGATTTCCTATAGTGACAAAGTCACAGCCCCATTTCTATTGATTTTCCACATTAACAAATCAAATGTAATGTTTTCCCCTGTCCAAGTTCTCGGACCTCTTGAATTCTACACAGACCTCTCGTGGTCCCCAGTTTCAGAACCGCTGTGTGAGAGTGAACATTTGTGGCAGCAGGAAGAAGGTGAACTGCACTGAGATCAAAAGAAAAGACTGAAATTAAAACTATGAACCCATATTTGCTGCCTGCCGCTGGAAAAGGCCAACAACTTGAGGACAAGTTGATAGGTCAAGGAAAAAGACTTATTTGGAAATCTAGCCAACCCAAGGAGATGGCGGCCATTGCCAACTCTGACCATGTTGCTTAAGGGTTGCAGGCGTGAGGCTTTTTATAGAGATCTTCGGCAAGGCACATCTGATAGGCACGTACCAGGACAGTTACAAATTTCAGGTGGCCTACTTTTATGACACATAGGCTCTATCTGCAGACCACTGGAGGTTCTGGGTTCTGTTAATCTGAAGTTACTGATGAGCAGGTCTTATGACTCAGGTCATTTAAGTTCCTTCCCCAAGGACAGCTCACCCTGCAGCTTATCACTGGGATACAAAAAGCATCTTTCATCAAAGAATAAGGGAAGATAGCAAAAGGTAACCCTCCCTCTGAGAACATGGGGAGGGGAGGCAACTGTCCTCGGGAGAACAGGGGGAAATACCAGAAAAGCAACTTCCCCCAGATGAGATAGCAATATGCAACCATTCCCAGAGCAGTTTTAACCCTGTAGGTGGCTTCAGTCTGAAGTGTCATCTACAACAAAGCTAGTGGGAGACGAATAATGTTTTGCTCAGGTGCATGACCTCCAAAATTAGTAATTTTAAAAGTCAATTAAAAGCAAGTGGGACTGGAAGGTTTATTTGGGTTTTTCCTCAGTAACACAGTGGTTGTGAGTTTGAAGCTGGGCACAAGAGGTGGAGGAGGGAAATGTTATGAGATGTAGCTGGGATGAGGTCAGATGGCCACAAGCACTGCTGGGCTGTCAGACATCTGTCTGCACAAGGCTATCCCATCAGGATGCTTCCCGACAGGAGCATGAGTCTATACGCGGACAGTGAGGTCTGACACAGCTGAGTGTGAACCTCATTCCTGCCATTGACTTGCACGCATGTATTTTGCACAAGACACAGACTGCTATATACGAGTTTTTCTTCTGCTTGGTGTAAGCAATGATACCTCTCTCACTAACTCCCCACAAGGATGACAGATCCTGCATGTCAAAGGCTTCGTCTAGTGCCTGCTGTAGTCTAAGCCTTCCATTGGTGGCTCTGGCCATGGTGTTACTATGAAGGTCACTTCCCTATAGGAAGCAGTGACCCCGGGTCACCAATCTTCACCAACACTTGAGTGTTGACCAGCAGGGGGCAGCATAACATCGCACTATAACTTCAGGAGGCTAAGCAAGGGAGTGGGGCGCGTGGCTGGAGATTCCCTGGGCTCACACAGCCTGAGCTAGAAGACTAGTCTTCCTTCCATCTATTTTCTTGGGTCACAGTTCCCCCCAAGGACATCCAGTTACCTTGCTCTTGGATCAAGCCCACTCAGACCACTGAGGCACTGTTAGATGTGTTCTGTTCAGGCAGGCAGGCAGGCCGTGGGCAGGCAGGCCAGCGGGCAGCCAGGGACCCCCTGGATCTGTAACCCATCCTGTCCCAGCAGCATTTAAAGCACAGGTCTGTGTCTGAGGAAAATTCTACTGCCTGTAGCGGAGGCCTTCTACTTCCTCTTTAAACATGGGTTATCTAACAGTCCACCTGCCTTCTTATTGGTTGTAATACTGCCTGTCCTCCAGGTAGTTCCAGGAGCTATCAGGGGTTCTACAGCTTCCGCCTGACTTGGGAACTCCCCACCTGGGAATCCTATTCCCTCCCCTTGCCCCCATATGAAGCAGTTATTTTTCCCCATATGGAATAATCTGGAAAGAATTTAAACTACAGTTATACATGCATACATAGAAAGAAATGTCTTTTAATATAGGGTAGAAGGGTAAAATGCTGTAGGCACCAACTCTTATCAACCTGTCACTATTCTACCTGTTCCAAGGACTTCCTGGAAATGAAAGGCAACTAAGTACGATGGCAGCATAATTGTGCATGAAATAGGCAAGCTGGGGCATCATTTAGAAAACTGATTCTGAGGGGAAGTGCTACTCCCTTCCAAGTAGCTGCCAAGGAATCATTTATAGATCTCCTGTCCTTTGCGGGTGGAATGATCTCTTTTCATTTGCCCCTAAGCATGTGCCACAAAGCTGGCATGTAGCTAGGTCTCCAAGAATACTTGCTGAATGATATTAAAATATGGGAAATGTGCACAGAAAACCTAAGACATCCAATGTTTCTTAAACTTTTATTGAGGATCAGAATGCTTTTTACAAATGAACCTGTTTGCACAATTCCAACCAACCAGCTAAGAAGGAATTTAATCAACTAGAGTAAACTCAACTGCTCCAACTAGGAGCAGGCAAGGGAGGGCAAGAGGAAACCTGCCTCGCCCCTCAGTCCAGCGTGGCGATCCAGGCTTCCTCAGAAACAGTTTCAACCTCCTGGCTTTGCATGGGAAGGCAAACCAGTGTTGTCCCTAGTCCACACTAGGCTATGACTTGATAGTTTGGGGTGTCCAAATGATGTGTTCAGACTAAGGAGACACTAGTGTAGGTGGACTATAGAAAAGAACACAGGGTTAATATCCCCAGACTGAGTTCTAGTCCTGGTTATGCAGAGTACCTTAACCCATGCTGCGCCATTAAAGCTGGGACCACTGAGAGCCCTGTCAGGGCGGAAGCTCCAGTCCAAATCCACTGATTCGGGCCACACAATTCTCCCTGCACCCAGGTGCAGGCCAGAAAGCCTCTGCTGGAGGCCCAAGTGGACTGTGAAGAGAAGTCAGTCACAGCCATCCTCTACTTACCCACCCATTCCATTCCCATCCTCCTCCTCCTCTGTGGCCCCAGGGCCTCACCCAGTGCTGAGCAATGGAGACCTGCCTCCTGTGGCCAATGACCCATTATCTGGTTCTTTCTGACCCTGTGTTCAGGTTCCATTAAAACTTGACTGACTCCAATCCTGAGCCCTATGGCTGGTCTTCCTTTTCCTGGTTCCCTTTGATCTACAAGACGGGGGAGCTGATAATTCCAAATCTGTTGTTTCATCTCTAACCACCTCTCTCACTTCCTCATACCACTGAAATTATTCCTAGCTTCTAAGTCTGAAAATTTTTCTTTATCACTAATGAATGGATATCTTACATAGAAAACCAAAAATAGTAAGAGAGATTATTTTTAAAAGGCAGTTATATTAAAAGGTCTTCCTTTTTTCCCCTTCTTTTTGTTCATTAAAATGCAGTTGACCACTTGGATTTCTCCATTTCATGAGTTAAAACAGCATAATAACCCCCGTTCTCTCTCCCGCTCTTCCCTGCTTCCCTCTCTTCTCCACCAACCTTCATAGTTATGGTTCCTCCAACTTATGTGAAATTTCAACTACAGTGAGTTTACTATTTAAACTTAGCTAACTTTCATCCTGTTGTAGATTATACTTTAGCTTTCATATATGAGAGAAAACATTAGGTCCTTTATCTCTGAGTTTGGGATATTTCACTCAGATTAATTTTTTCTATCTCCATCCATTTGGCTGCCAATGCCATGATATCATTCTCTAATAGCAGAGTAGAACTCCATTGTATATATATACCACAGTTTTTCAGTCCTCTCATCCAGCAGGGGGCATCTGGGTTGGTACTATAGTTTAGCTATTGTAAATTGAGCTCCTATAAACATTGATGTAGCTGTGCCTCTGTAGTACGCCAATTCTAGCTCTTTGGGGAAAATACCCCGGAGTGGGATAACTGGATCATAAAGTGGTTCCAACCCTAGTTTCTTAAGGAGTTTTCACACAGCTTTCCAGAGAGGCTGTATAAGTTCACAGTACAATTCTTAATACAAGAATGTGTGGAGCTTTTAACAGCAAGCAACTTTTGTGTTTGGAAAAATATCATCCTAAACTGCAACTGCTTCAAAGACATAGAAACTGTTGCAGTCAACAGAACTGGGGAGCTGACGCTTTTACCTTGAAAGTGGAACTTGAGCCTGGGACCTCATTTATTGTACATATTAGTCAAAGTGTTGGCATGGCTGATAAGTCTGATGAAGCTTCCACAGGAGTATTGGAAAGTAGTTTTATCAGACCACAAGACTGACACAATTCCAGCCTCTGTGTCTGGGTTATGATCAACCTGTTTGGACACTCAGCAAAACATCCTCCCTGTTAAACACTTAAAATATGCTTATCAATTTGTACCACTTGAGTTTTCCTGAAATTGTGCCGTATTCAGTTAGTATCTTAAAATCTATTTCTATGCCAGAATTTTATATAAGGAATTTAGAAAAAGTTAGGTGCCAAAATGCCCAGCATAATGCTTATATATTTTTAGCATCACACGAAACCCAAATTCTGGGAACTAAGAACACTCTAGACTTTATATGATTTATTCCGTCACTCATTTAAAACACCGTAGGGCCTATATGGTCATTTCCCTGCCCATTTTATGTTTACATCTCCCATGTTCATAACAGTGTACATCAAATTGACTTTGACCATTGGTTTCGGGTGTTTTTTTTCTCTCTCTTTTGAAAATTTTTTCCCAAGTCTTGTGATTATTTAAGGTCTTTCAGTAAGTCTTATTTATTGCTGTGGTGGGAAATCCCCATTTTGAAAACCTAAATTGTTACAGAAGTACATGTCTTTATGTCTTTAATGTCTCTAGAAAAACTGTCTTAAAGTTAATTTAATATTTGTGTTCTGACATGTAACTTAACAGGGAGAGCCTGAAAAAATCAGACTAAAAACATTTTGCTAAATATTTTTAGCAAAATGTTGCCTTTGTCTCATGAGGAACCTATAGAATATGATCTTTAATTTGGTAAAATGTTTAAAGGTAAAGATGCTTTGTTATTGTAGCTAAAATAACTCAATCAAAAATTTTAAAAATTCTTGTAATTTTTTTCGTAATTATCAGAAGTTACTTACCAAAGTATTTTTTGTTTGAAGTATATTTTTTTCCCTTTCATTTTCAACCTCTTGGGGAAAAAAAAGAAGTGGATTTCTGCTAATGAATTAAGTCAATATCTAAGATTTTCTATGCCATTTGAGCTGTGTAACTTAACACTTGGATACTTGATAATGTTTTTTATTATGTAATTGATAAAATGGTGATGTGTATTAATGTTAGTTCACCCATTTGTTTATACTTTCTGGGAATGTGTGGTTATAGTTCAGTGGGAGAAACAATTTGTCAGTGTTCAGCAGTTTGTAAAAACTTAACGTAAGAGCTTAAACATCTAAATAATGAAAGAAAAAGAATTTTTTTCTTTTCCTTGTTTGCCAGAAGACTTTATCATGAACCAGTTTTGAGTTTATCAAATATCTTTCCTTTGTATAATTTATTCCTGTAGTGGATTGCATTATTTTCCAACAATGCATTCCTGAGATAACATCACATTGACCATTTTGTAACCGCATTATTGAATGTGGTTAATTCTGTTTTGTTTAGGATGTTTGTGTCTGTGTTATTTGGTGAGATTGGTCTATAATTTTCCTTTCTTGAACCATTCTGGTCTGATCTTAGCATCAAAGTCCTGCTGACTGCATAAAATGAGTTTGATACTATTCCCTCCTATCTTGTTTCCTGGAAGAGTTTGGGTGGGATTGGCAGTCTGTGCCTGAAATATTATATACAATTCTCCTATACAGCTATCTTGGTCTGATATTTTCTTTGTGGAAAGATTTTAATCAACTTTTTAAAATGATTATAAGACTGTAAGTTTCCCTTTAACTATTGCTTTGGCTGTATCACAAAAGTTTAGATAGGTCTTACCTTTATCACTCTGCATGTGTTTTTAATTTATATTAAGAGGCAGTCAACAAAATTATGAACTTTAGAGCCAGCTGGCCACTTGGAAATCCCAGTCCACCACTTTCCAGTTGTATGACCTCACGTAGGTGGCTTCTCCTGGGTGGACCCCAGTCTTCATCCATAGAAGTACCAATTTTATAGGGGTTGATGAAGATTTAAAAATATATTAAGCTGGAGCGGTGGCTCATTGGTTACAGCACTTGCCTGGCATATGCGAGGACACAAGTTCAAACCCCAGCACCATGTAGATAACAAAGTGTTGGAGCAACAAAAGCCACATGAAAAAATAAATAAAATTGCTTCTCTATCTACATTTTTTAGAGAGAGAGAAAGAAAGGACCAATTTTATTTATATATATTTATAAAATTGGAGGACCAAATTTATTTATAAAATTGCTTCTCTCTCTCCCTTTTTTAGAGAGAGTGAGAAAGAGAGAACCAGTTTTATTTATATTTTCATCTGGCCTTTGTTTCTCTGACACTTAGTTGTGTATATGGTGCTGGGGTTTGAATTCGGGTCCTCCACACATGCCAGGTAAGCGCTCCAACCACAGAGCAACCACTCCAGCCCATTCTTAAACAACAACAACAACAACAACAACAAAAAACAGTTGCAAATAAAACTCACACAAAAAGTGTAGCGTTTGGGACATTAGGTAACTAAGAAGTGCCACCTATAGGGTTTGTTATTATTTTTTCTTTTTTAACCTTTGAGTTGTTTTGTTTCAAATTATTCAAATGGGGGGAGTTCCTAGCTAATTTTTGTTATTGCTTCAGAATTTTGTGTTATTGTGGCCAAAAGGTGTGATCCATATGATACCAATTTGTGAAGCAAGCACTTTGGCCTATCATACCATTTTCACGAATGTCCCATGTATGCTTAGAAATGTGTTCTCCAAGAGCAAGATTATTAACGATGCCATTCAATTCTGTTCCCTTGCTAAAATTTTGTCTGCTTAGTCTGGAAAAGGTGCGAGCATCCTCAGAGCAGATGAATAATCTTTTGAGTGTTTCATAATTTTTTTTTGTTTTGAAACAAGAGGAGAGTGTTCTCTTGCAGCTCTAGAGGCCAGAGTCTGAAAGCAGGTGGTAGTGGGGCAAGTTCCTCCTGCGGCTCTGAGAATCTGCTCCAGGCCTCTCTCCCAGCCTCTGGAGGTGGCCGACAGTGCTTGTAGACACATCCCTCCAGGCTCTGCCTCCATTGTCACCAGGTATTCTCCCTGGGTGTCTCTGTGTCCAAACTTCCCTCTTCTTATAGACATCCTAGTTGTGCTGGATTAGGTTCATCTTAATCAAATATTGCCACATTTTAAATTAATTATATCTACCAAGTAAGCTCACACTCACAGGTTCTAGGTGGACATGAATTTTGCGGGTGGATACTATAAAACCCCACACAGGCGGTGAGAATGGAGGTGGAGGAAAGTGGTTATATTCAAGAGGTGTTTTATGCAGAAAAACATTGATCTACTCACTCTAGTTCTTTCTCTACTCAAATGATATTTAAAAAGCTGATATCGGGGCTGGAACGGTAGGTCGGTGGTTATGGCACTTGCCTGGCATGCGTAAGTAGGTGAGTTCCAACCCCAGCACAATGTACACAATGAAGTGTCCGAGGAATGAAAGTCACGTGAAAAACTAAATAAAAATTGTTTCTCTCTTTCTCTCTCTAACTGTCCCCTCTTTATTAAAAAAAAAAAAAAGCTGATATTTTGTGCTGGAGCGGTGGCTCAGTGGTTATAGCATTTGCCTGGCATGCTTGAGTACGTGGGTTCAAAACCCAGCACCATGCACACAACAAAGTGCCAGAGCAACAAACACACACAAAAAAAACCTAAATAAAATTAATTCTTTCTCTTTCTCACTCACTGTCCTTCTCTTTCTTAAAAAAAAAAAAAAGGTGTTATCTTGGGTTTCTGGTGGCCTTTATTGGTGCCAAGTGTTCTCACTGACGAAATCTCTTCAAATCAAAAGTGGGTTTGGCCTCTATTTCTGGGCATTAAAAAAAAAAAAGTGAGTATGGGCTGGGTGCGATGGTGCACACCTGTAATCCCAATGGTTTGGGAGGCTGAGGCAGGAGGATTGCAAGTTCAAAGCCAGCCTCTGCAACCTAGTGAGGCCCTAAGCAACTTAGGGAGACCCTGTCTCAAAATACAAAATAGAAACAGATAGGGGGTATGGCTCAGTGGTTAAATGCCCCTGGGTTCTATCCCTGGTATCAGAAAAGAAAAAAAAAGTCTGACCATGGAGAGAGTAGGAAGCCCCTCCTCAACATCCGTGGCTTGTTATGGTAAATCAAGTCACAAACCTACCCCTTCCTTTGATGTTTCTGCATTCATCAGTGGATCTCTCTGGACAGTCACTCCGTGCATAGATCAACTTGGCCAAAATGCACAATGCACTTGGTGTGCCCTCCTAAAGATCAGTTCTTTAGGTTCTCGTTTTTTCTATCATGACTTTTCCTGAAATAAGAAAGGTCCAGTAGCGCAATTTCTAAGTTCAGTTCGTGGCCGACTAACTCCGTTACTCTCACCCCAAGTGAGGCAGAACATCACAGCGGAAGAGTGAGGCAGAGGAAAGCAGCCTCCTGGCTCACCTCACGACAGCCAGGAAGAGAACAATTATGAAGATACTATAGAGAGTTCCCTGCTCCCCACCACTTTCCTGTTAGGGGCATCTGACATCACCCTGGCACACCGGGCATCATCAGTGAACCGTACTGATGAATTGTTATTAATTCAGGTCTTTTGATTTATTCAGCTTGCCTTAGTTTTGTTGTTGCTGGTTTTTTGTTTTTTGTTTTGGTCCAGTACTGGGGATTGAACCCAGGGGTGCTCTACCACTGAGCTACATCCCCAGCCCTTTTTACTTTATTTTGAAACATGGTCTCATTAAGTTGTCAAGGGTGGCCTCTAACTAGCAATCCTCCTGCCTCAGCCTCCCACAGATTGCTGCTTAGACTTGTTCTTTTTCCGTCCCAGGTTCCCATCCACATTACATCCAGTCATCATGTCTCTGGTCACTCTTGGTTGTGATAACTCTTAGATTTTCTTTGTTTTGATGACTTTGATGGTTTTGAGGAGTTCTGGTCATGCATTTTGTAGAATATCCTTCCATTGCTATTTGTGCATGTTTACGTCATGATCAGACTAGGATTTTGGCTTTGGGGAGGAAGATTCTAAAGGTTCTCATCAGATAAAATTGAGTTCATGTTGTCATCATGATCTATCACTGACCATATTAATCTTGATCACCTAGTAGTAGTTTTAAGCATGTTACTTTCTTTGATTTTCATTCTAATGGAATGTCATTATTATAATAAATATTGTGATGCAATACATAAGAATCCAGAGTCCTGGCCCATTTTTACCACTAAATTGCCAGTTACTGTGTGAGCTTTGTTTGATTACTTCCCCTCTCTGATCCTCAGATTTTTTATATGTTATTTGTATGTATGTATGTTTGTATGTATACATATATATATTTATTTGGTACTGGGTACTAAATCCAGCCATAATTTACCACTGAGCTACACTCCCAGCCCTTTTAATTTTTATTTTGAGGTAGGAACTCCCTAAATTGTCCAGACTGGCCTTGAACTTGCTATCTTCCTGCTTCAGCCTCCTGAGTTGCTGGGCTTATAGGCATGTCCCACCTAGCTGAACACACACACACACACACACACATATTACATACGTGTGCATATTTTATTGGTGCATTACAGAGTAGTGAATTCTTTGTTACATGTTCATGCATGCACACAATATAACAGTATAATTTGGTCAGTTTTCCTCCCCAGTACCTCCCCTTTCCCTCTCCTCCTCCCTTCCCCTGTGTCCCACCTCAACTCTACCGGTATCCCTTGTAATTTTCATGAGATCCTCCCCCTCCCTTTTTTCTTTGTTCTCTCTAGTTTCTACATATGATAGAAAACATACAACCCTTCACTTTCTGAGTTTGGCTTATTTTGCTTAACATGATGCTTTCAAAGGACATATATATATTTTTTGAAATATTGTATTCATGTATATAGGTACTTCTGAAATACCATCTAAAAAACATGTACTTCTCAGGTTGCAAATCATGGTAGCTAGCCTCCAAGGTAAATAGGGCTAAGCAATTGGAAGATATTGTGCAAATTATGTTTGACTTCTGAGTTACGTAATGAGTCGATTTAGTTTCCACTTTTCCACACTGTAGTTGTGAACACTCCAGTGGCTTTAGCAAAAGGTACATGTCACAAGGAATGGGCCTCCTGCCAGTCCCAGTATTGACATGCCTGTGATTGAGTGCGCCATCTTGGAATCAGATCCTCTGTCTCCAAGCCTTTGGACAACTGTTGGGGATCGACCCCAACATGAGACCCAGCTGGCTTGTAAAAAAATTGGTGGCAAACAGCTCTAAGGGGCCCAGCTGGCTTGTAATTAGCAAATTGCCTGACCGCATGACTAAGCTATTTGGCCACTCATTTGTTACAATTGGAGAAAGGTGTTTGCACTGTACCCCTCCCTATTGGTTGTTGTAATGGATAAATAGAGTAGCAGCTAGTCAGGTGAGAAAGTAGTCAGGAGGGAAGCAGAGAAGCCGAAGCAGAAGCACAGAAGTATAGAACCAGCGAAGCAGCAGCAGCAGCAGCAGCAGCAGCAGCAGCAGCAGCAGCAGCAGCAGCAGCAGAGATGGCAGAGAGATCAGCAGCGATATAAGATGCAGGCAGTAAGAGTATCTGCTGCAGAAATAGGGACTCTGGTATGGCAATAGAAACAAGGACTGTGAATGTTAATAGCCTTGACTCAAACAGAGGGAAGGCGGGAAGCGCCTGGAGGCCTTTAGCTTCGGTAAAGAGAGAAATAAAGTGCTTGGAGAACTTAAGAGCAAATGGGTCTAGTTGAATGCATTG
>PVKS010036945.1:0-18987 GCA_004027875.1 Aplodontia rufa
CCAATGGAATAGAATAGAAGACCCCGAAACCAATCCTCGAATCTTGAAACATCTGATTTGCTTATTTTGAACCAGCCCTGTTTTCCTGGAATGAAGTCCACTTGATTATGTTGTATTATCTTTTTAATGTACTTTTGGATCCGATTAGCTAGAATTTTATTAAGGATTTTTGCATCAATGTTCATCAGGGAAATTGGTCTATAGTTTTCTTGATGTGTCTTTGTTGGATTTTGGTATCAGGGTAATATTTGCTTCATAAAAAGTGTTTGGGAATGCTCCCACCCTATCAATTTCAAGTAAGAGATTATACAGGATAGGTGTTAACTCTTCTGTGAAAGTTTGGTAGAATTTTGCTGTATATCCATTCAGTCCTGGGCTTTTCTTTTTTGGAAGGGCTTTGATTAGTGCTGCGATTTCACTATCTGAGATAGGTTTGTTTAGATTTTCAATGTTCTCCTGTGTTAATGTGGTTACTTCATATATGGCCATGTATCTGTCCATATCCTCCAGAATATCTATCTTGGCAGCATATAAATTTTCAAAATGGGTTCTGATAATCTTCTGGTTTTGGTTGAGTCTGTAGTGATATCTCCATTTTAGTCTTTGATTTTGTTGATTTGCTTCACTTTGTTCTTCTTTTTCGTGAGGTTGGCAAGAGGTCTGTTGATCCTGTTTATTTTTTCAAAGAACCAGCTCTTTGTTTTGTTGATACTTTGTATTGTTTTTTTTTCTCAATTTCATTGATTCCCATTCTGATTTTAGCTATTTCCTGTCTTCTATTAGCATTGGGATTGGATTGTTCCTCTTTTTGCAGGCGTTTGAGTTGTAGAATAAGACTATTTATTTGGGCTCTCTCTAGATTTTTGATGTATTCACTCAGTGCTATAAATTTACCTCTTAAGAATGTCTTCATACTATCCCAGAGATTTCAATATGGGGTTTCCTCTTTCTCATTCATTTCCAAGAATTTCTTGGTTTCTGCTCTCATTGTCTCTTTTATCCTTCCTTCGTTTAAGAGAGAATTATTCAATTTTTAAGTATTTGAGTAGTTTCTGTTGTTTCTAAGATCATAGCATTGTGGTCTGACAGAATACATGGGATTATATCTACTTTTTTGTATTTGTTAAGATTATGTCGGTGAACTGGGATGTGGTCTATTTTAGAAAAGGATCTGTGAGCTGCTGTAGATGTCTGTAAAGCCCAATTGATTAATAAAGTTATTCAGATTGGAGATGCCTTTATTGATCTTTTGTTTTGATGATTTGTCTAGTGTTGATAATGGTGTATTGAAGTCCTCCAGTATTATTGTGTTGAGATCAATGAGTGGATTAATGTCCTTAAGAAATTTTTCCATATATTTGGGGGGGTTGTAACTGGGGGCATAAATGTTAATTATCATTATGTCTTCTTGGTGTACTGTCCCTTTTAGTATGATAAAGTTTCCCTCTTTGTCCTTTCTGACTAGTTTTAACCGGAAATTAATTTTATCAGAAATTAGGATCACCATGCCACTTGCTTTCTTGGGCCGCAGGCCTGGTAGATATTTTGCCAACCTTTCACTTTCAATCTTTGTCTATTTTTGAGTGTTAAGTGTGTTTCCTGTAGACAACATATTGTTGGATTTTGCTTTTTGATCCAGTGAGCCAATCTGTGTCTTTTAATTGGAACAATGAGATCTTTCACGTTCAGAGTTAGAATAGATTTGGGAAACTGAGTCTCAAACTTTGTGACAATTACGGAATTTTGAGACATCTTGGGAATCTTTTGGTGTGTAATGTGGTCATTGACTCTCCCTTGTTTAAGGATTTAGGGTATTAGTAGCATTTTCTTCTGAATGAAGAATTTCCTTGAAGGGCTTTGTCCCCTTCCCCCACTCTGGGGGAAGTCTGCTCTTTTCCCTATGCTTTATTTTCTATAATAAAACTTGTCTACTATGCTTAAAAAAAAAAAAGAAGAAGAAGAATTTCCTTGAGAATATTTTGCAACACAGGTTTTGTGTTCATGTATCTTGGTAACTTGAGTTTATTGTTGAAGTATTTATTTTCCCCGTCACATTTAAAGCTGAGTTTTGCAGGGTATATTGTTTTTGGCTAAAAATTGTTCTCATTCAGGTCTTGAAAAATATTGTTCCAAGCTCTTCTGGCCTTTATTGTTTGATCAGGAAAATTCATAGTGATCCAAATTGATTTGCCTCTGAGTGTGATTTGGGTCTTTTCTCTGCTTTTAGAATTCTCTCTTTAATTTCTCTGTTATTCATTTTGCATATGATATGTTTTGGTGAATTTCTCATTTGATTAGGCCAGTTTGGTGTTCTATAAGCGTCTGGATGTGTTATTCTGGGACAATTATAATGTAAGGGAATTTCTCCTTTATGATTTCACTTAGAAGAGTCTTATTTCCTCTTCTTTGCTGCTTGGAGTTTTCATCCAGTCCAGTGACTCTAGGTTATTTCTCCTCGTCTCATCAAATATTATTTGGAAGTTCTGGTCATGTATTGTAAGTTTCTTCTCTTGTCTGTCCTCCTTGAACTTGACATTGCTTAGCCTATCTTCATTATCTGATATACATTTTTCAAGAGCTGAAGTTCTGTTTTCAGTGGAGTTTACTGTGGTGTTAGTATCTTCCAGTGAGGATTTGATTTGGTTAACTGTGTTTTTCAATTTTGCTAGCTCTGCTACATCTCTTTTCAGGGTGTCTTATTCTTTATAAAGCTGATCTTTCATCTCATGGAATTGCTCCCTTATTTCCTTATAAAAGTTGTCTCTCATCACTTGAAATTGTTCTCTGATCTCTTTCTTTAATTCTTCTTTCAAAACTTTGATTGAGTTACTAATCATAATGTTGATACAATTTCTTTGGTTTTCATCTAGGGCCCCAACCATGGAGTCCTTGGCTGGAGAGTTGTGAGGTTGAGCAGGTGAGTTATGTCCCCTTTTCCTCATTTTTAGAAACAGGGGGTGTGTCTTGAAGATGGACCATATTACTCTTGTAGGGATAATTGGAGCTTCTTATTGCTTTCTTAATTGGAATAGGGTGCTATTCGGGCAGTTCATACCTATAGCTGTCAGTTCAGTCAGTGAGGAATCAAAATACTATAGGTGTCTATATTAGACAATTTCAACTAAAACAGTTGATTAGCACCAATAGGAGCAGTTGTCTTTGTGAGAGCTCTCATGTATTATGGTAGCAAGCAAGTACCAGTTCTGAAAAATGCCCCTTTCTTCAGTTAGCAGAGCCTCTGTAAGTGAGGAGAAGAAATGACTAGAAAGCCAAGGAGGTGAATTGGGCAGGTAGATTAGAACTCCTTACTTAGAATTAAAAGGAACAAGAATTTAGGATGGTGTAGGTTATTCAATTAGGAATAAGGAAAACATAGAAATGGTATATGGGTGGGGTAAAGACTTTGGGAGAGGAAGAGAGGAAACAGCTTATATTTAGGAATTTCCAGAGTACAGGGGAAGAAGAGGTTAGTATGAGGCATGGTTCTCTTTGACTAAATGAAACTGAGGGCTAGTTTGCTATCATGAAGTGTTTTCCTGGTTGGAACCCAATGCTATAGAGACAGCAGTTGAGTTTAAGAAGACACAGAGACAGTAGAAGTCAACCACTAATACATACACACACAAAAAAGTACATCCATGAACACCAAATTCAGTAATAGCAATAAAGCAAAAAAGGATTAAAAATAAAAAAAACATTAAAAAGTTAAAAGTTAAACAAGTTAAAAATATTAGACAGCAGCAGGATCCACATTAAAAGAAAAAAAAATAGTTGGGAAAGTTGTGATTTTTTTGTCCCCTAGGTCTGTGTGTACCCTGGGGGAATGTGTTCATATCTGCCATCTAGCTGGGGACCCTTCCCAGTTGAGCTTTTTTGCAGCTTATTAATCTCTGGTGTTCTTGGGTTTTCCTAGAGGATCTCCTCAAAATTTTCTGTTGCAAAGGGTAGAAGACCCTGCCCACTCCTTCTTCTTGTGAGAACAGAGTTCAGTACCACCTGAGATACACTTCTGGGCTGATTATTTTCTGCCTGACCAAACTTCTGATCTTCCTAAACCAGAGACCCACAAGCTGTAGGTAGTCTTGTCGATCCTAGTGTAGATGTGTGGGACTCTGACTGTTCCAAGAAGAGTGGCTAGAATGAAACTCACTTCCCCAGGATCACTTATGACTGACTCTGAATGTTTCATGATCTTCAGAGGCCCCGAGAGCTGCTCTGTGGGGTTGTCACAATCCCAGCAAGGGAAGACGTGTGTGGGGGAGGCTCCAGGTTAACTGGGCCAGTGTTTATGTGGTTCTCAATTGCAAACACTAGGGGACATCCCAACTGAAGAGCTCAGGACTTATGGAGACTTGGCTATGCACAAAACTCAAAGGCTGAAGGATAGCCCAGGCTGCACCTTTTGTTCAAAGTTTCCTGAGGCTGATGTCAGACCCTGCCTTGTTCAAGAGTTACAAGCAACTTTTGAAGAGACTGAAGCAAATGGCCCCCTTTGGAAGAATATGCTCTACTGTGCTGAGTTCTGTTCACAGACTCCTCCTGTTCTGGCATGTAAGAGGGCAGGCAGGAGGCCACCACTTGTATGTCCTTCGAGCTGGAGAAGGGATTCACAGTCCCACACAGCCCCCTGGGCAGATGGCCAGGTCACAGAGCGCTTAGATCTGCTTTTCTGTTCCTGGAGAATGAGGTCCTTAGTCTGTGCCTAAAGGATGGGTCTGGTTTCACTTTTGCTGAGTGAGTGACCAGATCCACCCTCAGGGAAACCTCAAAATGGTGGGCGGAGTCAACTGGCTGCAATGCATGAACATCTGTAGGTTTGCTATTGCGAGCAATTAAATCATTTCCAGGGCTTGAAAATCAGCTGTTACAAATTGTGGGTGCAGTAGACTGGTAAAGCGTACCCAGCTGTATCCAAGTTAGAATACTTGTGCCCTTTTTCCTCCCCTCCAGGATATCTCCCCCCACCAGCTGTGAAGCTGGCAGTGATTGAAGCTGAAGAGGAGGTTCCCAGCTTCACACAGCCCCTCGGGCAGATGTCCAGGTAACAGAGTGCTTAGATCTACTTTTCTGTTTGTGGAGATTGAGGTCCCTAGACTGGGTGCAACAATCTCGTTGTTTAGATTCATTAATGCAAAGCTCTTTTCCTTAGGTGTTAAAAAATTAGGGGGATGGTAATGATCCCACACACCAAGAGCCTGGTCCTACCATTGGATACCGTCTCCCACTCCTGCAGCATGACGTTTTAATCAGAATAGTCTTGGCATCACTGGTGGTGGGGTGATCGCCATGTTTGATCTCCACATTATAATATTTTAACAAAATAGTTTTCTCATATGATTGTGGTGTTACTGGCATAAACAAACCTACTGCACTGCAGAAGTTAAATAGGTTATAAAAACAGCATGGTGTTGTTATCGAAACGGAAGTGAAGACCAATGGAACATAATAGAAGATTCTGAGATGAACCTCCAAATCTTTAACTATCTGATATTTGATAAAGGGGGCAAAAGCATAGAGTGGAAGAAGGATAGCTTGTTCAAAATTGGTGCTGGACAAACTGGACAGCCATGTGCAGACAACTGAAACTGGATCCTTACCTTTCTCTCTACACAAAAATCATATCAAAATGGTTCAAGGATTTGGAAATTAAACCACAAACTTTACAACTGCTAGAAGAAAACTTAGGAACAACACTACATGACATAGTGGTCAGCTCTGCCTTCCTTAACAGACTCCTATGGCACAAGCATTAAAGTTAAGAATGAATGAGTGGGATGCCATTAAACTAAAAACTTCTGCACAGCTAAAGATTTAGTCAAGAGTGTCAAGAGAGAGCCTAAAGAATGGGAGAAAATCTTTTCCTGCTACATCTTGGACAGAGGGCTAATATCCAAAATATCCAAAGAACTCAAAAAACTGAACACCAAAAATAATCCAATCCATAAATGGACTATAGAACTAGATAGAAATTTCTCAATGGAGGAAGTCCAAGAAGCACATAAACATATGAAAAAATGCTCTACATCACTAGCAATAAGAGAAATGCAGATCAAAACTTCACTGAGATTCCATTTTACTCCTATCAGAGTGGCAAAAATGAAGAATACGAACAATGACAGAAGCTGGAGGGGCTGTGGGAAGAGAGGAACACTGTCACATTGCTGGTGGGACTGCAGACTGGTTCAGCCACACTGGAAAACAGTGTGGAGACTCCTCAAAAAATTAGAGCTGGAATCTCCTTATGACCCAGCTATCTCACTCCTGAGTATTTTCCCAAAAGAACTATAATCAGCATACTATAGAGATACAGCTTCATCAATGTTTATAGCAGCTCAATTTACTATAGCTAAACTATGGAACCAACCCAGATGCCCCTTGCTTGATGAGTGGATTCAAAAAGCTGGGGTACATATATACAATGGAATTCTACTTGGCTGTGAGAGAAAATGATTATGATGGCATTTGCAGCCAAATGGATGGAGATGGGAAAAAATATGCCTAGTGCAATATCCCAAACTCAGAGACTCAAAGGCAAAATGTTTTCCCTCATTTGTGGAAGCCAGAATACAATTGGAAACAGAATGATAGATGGCTAAGCTAAAATAACCTCAACATGAATGAATTATTACACAAGCAGGGGGAACCTTGCCTTTGATACTGGGGAATGAAGGGAGGGTGGCAGGGAGGGAGGGGAAGACGTAGGAAGGATATCAAGGTGGCTGGAGTGAGGGAAAATGGGGGTATCAATCCAGTGGGGAACCTTTGACTTCCATGAAAAATCCAATTAACATGGGAGTGAAGTAGGGGGAAACATGGAATCGAGGGGAACCCAAAAGGAGAGACCATGGAATGACATCAGCCTTGGCTTGCTCTGTCATTATACATTTGGTCTTGATTGTATGACAAGGATTCCTTCCTAAATGTTAGACTATCTTGAACAAATAAAACAATGAAAAAAAGAAGTCATGTAGTTAGTTACATAGTAAAAAAAAAAAAAAAGCATAGTTCAAATATTATATATGGTACGTAATAGTAGTAACAAATGACTATGTCACTGATTTACATATTTACTATCATACAGTTTTTATTATTACAGAAGATGTTCTCTTTCTACTTCTTAAAGAAAAGTTTATGTAAAATAGTATGCTGCGTTTAATAGGCAACAACTTCATCCATCTCCTGCTTGTCAAGTCTCCTGATAGCAACATTATCTCTTTTGCTTTATTTAATCTTATATTTGTGCAAATATACTCCATGATATTTCCATGATGATGAAGTCTCCTAATGGTGAATTTTTCAGAGTAGATATATCTCTGTCTTTAAGTAACACATAGACATATTTTGAAAATAAGCAAATGCTAGTTATTTATTTAATATTAAGATTAATATAATAATTTGTTAGAAACTGGCAATATGCTGAATCATGCTCTGCACTGAGATTGGGAAGCAAACACAACATGTTCTTACTTTGAAGTTATTTACAACTTGGTGGGAGACACTTACAGTCCCCAGACTATTTTGAAGCAAATGAAGGTTAATTATTTTAATCATAAGAAGCCATGAAGCTCATGTTACAAGTGCTTCTGGAAAGGGAATGCGGCTTTTGCTTTAGTAACTCCCCATGGAAACCATCTGAGAACATACTGCACTCAAAATGTCAAAGAGACGAGAAATAAAAAAGAACTAGAAATAGATAGGGACAGAGTGAAGGGAAAAGGAATGGGCAGAAGAAAAGGAAACAGATACAGAAACAGAAAAGACACATGGGAGCCGGAGATGCGTGCATCAAAATATTGGAAAGTTCAGGAAAGAACTACAAAGAATGCAATACTTTCAAAGAATTTCAAAGAATTTCAAACTTCCGTAGTATCTTTGACTTCATCTTTTTTCTACATTTTTTCCTGTGTCTTTGAGTGTGTGTGTGTATACCTAAAACATGGAGCTAGCTCCAGCTTCTGATTATTGCTTTACCTGAGAAGTTTCTGAAATTCAGTATCTTCTGTCTTTTTCCATCAATAACCAATACAATCCGAGGCCTGGTCCTTACCCCTCTTCAGGCAGTGAACCTCCAGGGTACATTGTGCTTCTACTCTCCCCAGGCACCAGGGATTTGCCCACATCTTCCACCTGCTGCCTTCGTCATCTCTTCCACCTATGGTATAGCTCACTGGCACCCTGCTTGGAGCAATGTGCCACCACCTAATTTCTCCCTATGCTGTTGCTCTTATAGCAAAACAATTCCTTCTGGGTTCCTCAAATATTTCATTAACTTTTTTATTATAACTAGTAACCAAATGTAAACAAACAACCATAAGCCAATAATAAATCATAACACCAGTGAATAATTTGATAATTGCTAAACTCTAGGTACAAGGCTTTGGCATAAGACCTTTGCATTTAATATCTTTTTTAATTCTATGTGGTAAGTGCTTTTTTTATCTCAGTTTACTGAGGAGGAACCAAAGTGGTAGAGTCATTCAAAATGACAGAACCAAAGTTACAAAATTTTAGAGAAATCTTAAAAGAATAAAAAGATTATTTTCATTATTTTTAAATTTAAGTTTAAATAATGTTTGGATTAGATCATAGTTTCAGGACTGACTCCTAATAGTTGTCCCTCCTGATAAGGTCATTCTTAACAAAGCCTGAATTAATGATGAGAAAGGGTTAAACATGAAATTTTTTGTAAGAATGTTTCCTGTAGAGGGAAAAAATGCAAAGTCCTGATGCAGAATAAAAGGGTAAGAGATAGAAGACAAGGTCAAAATGGAGAGAAGAGCCAGATTCAGGAAGGAATTGCATGCTCTCAGAAAAAATGTAAGACATTTATTAGGATTGCAATTGGAAGCCATTGGTGAGTTTTAAGCAGAAGAGCAATAAAATCTGACTAGCGTTTTAGAAAACACGCCACAGATGCTGTTAGGCCAAGTGAAATTTTAAGTGCCAAAGAGTGGGTGATTCAAATTCTCCAAGGCTCATAGGAATTTTATTTATATCTGGAAGAAAATTCCATATTCTTGGAGTCCTTTGCTTTATTTTGAGAAATATAATTTAAGAAAGCCCTGGACTACCTCTGTGCCCCAAAATTGAATCACCTTTACTTTCCATAGTAATTGTTTGTTTGTTTCTATAGAGGAAAAGATAAGAAATTTAATGTCCCTGTAAAAGGAAAATAATGATCATCATGGTAGTCAGCTTGATTCCCTGGATCCCTGTAAGAACCGGCTTTCCCGCTGTTTGGATCCAACAGTTTGATTGTATGATTTGTTAGAGCCATAACCTGCTGTGTTTGTGAGGCAGGGAGGGAGGGTCCTGCTTTTTTCCAGCTGTGAGACTTTGATCTGCTTGCTCTCCTTTTGGCCTTTAGAATCATCCTCTGTAAGCTGAATAGGTTGGTCTAGAACAGAGCTTCTCAAATGGGACACTATTATGGGCTGAATAATTCTTTGTCATGAGGAGCAGCCCTGTATCTTGCAGTATGTTTAGCAGCATCCCTATCTTTTACCTACTTGATACCAGCTATATCTCTTGGATAATCAAGAATTTCTGCAGACCAGGACAAATACATTTTGCCTCATGCTGCAGAGAAGGGATGCAAAATCTCTGACATTTGAGAACAGCAAGTTTAGGACTTCTCAGTTTTCTCTTTGCACTTCAATTTTAAATGCATCCAGAACCCCAGCAACAGTCACAGACTCTGAACTTTTGATATTTTATGTTATTTAGGAAGACATTTTCTGCTAAGAAATGCTAAGCTTTTTCCATCCTTTTCTCTTCATCACCATGACACCAAATTACCTCTCTGAAGCAACTACAAAGAGCAGTCTGCTAAAACCAAGATAGATGGAATAACACCTTCTCAAAAGCTGGCACCTAAGGAATCAAAGGTTACTTGCTCTTCCAATATGTAAACCTCGTTTGTGATTTTTAGGGCAAATGATTCATCAAGGGAAGGAGAGATTTTTGTGCATTTGAATACAAAAGAAAATCAAAGCAAGGGATTTTTACCTCTAATTAGCATTTTAATTAAATTGTAATTCTTTTATGTATTATTCCTCAATACTGTGGGAAACAGGATAATTCAAATTTTAAAATGTTTTTCATACTTAGATCAAATTTCTGCATTGCCTAAGACATTTTTTCAAGAATCCAAGTGGGTCAATGTTGTGGTTTGGATCCAAAATGCCCCCAAAAGACTCCAGTGGGGAAGGTTTGGGCACAATGCAATAATGTTCAGAAGTGGAGCTCTGGGGACAGACTGGATCATGATGCCTCTAGACTCATCAGTGGATTAATCCATGTATTATGGATTCACAGCTGAATAGACTATTGGGAGATGAAAAAAACTATAAGAGGTGGGACATATTTGAAGAGAGTGGGTCCTTGGGGGTGACCCTTGAGGGATATATCCTAACCCTAACTCCTCTCTCTCTTTCTCTTTCTCTCTGCTTCCTGGCTACCATGAAGTAAACAGCTTTGCTTTGCCTTATCCTTCCACCATGATGTATTACCTCATCATAGGCCGAGAAACAATGGTGTGAACTGACACTGGACTGAAACTGTGAATCAAAATAAACCTTCCCTCCTTTAAGTTATTTTCTCAGGTAATTTATCACAGTGATGAAAAGTTAGCTAACAGTCACCACCCACCTAGTTCTGGGAATCCCACCTG
Source organism: Aplodontia rufa (assembly GCA_004027875.1). Lineage (NCBI taxonomy): Eukaryota > Metazoa > Chordata > Mammalia > Rodentia > Aplodontiidae > Aplodontia > Aplodontia rufa. The sequence goes on from PVKS010036945.1 coordinate 10,673, forward strand.
GCTTCTCACCTTCTTATGTTTGCATTGCTCCCTGGGAGTCTTTACTAATGCTTTTCCTTCTTGAAGTACTTTTCACCTATTCTTTGACTTAGCAACTCTTTCTGATCTTTCAAAATTGAAATCATCCACCAACTTCTCGGAAGGCTTCCTGACTCCAACTTTTCAAAATGATGTCAACATAATTGCTCTGTGATCACCAATACCCAAGTCTATTAAGGAAAACTGAAAAGCTCAGTTTGGAGACTATATATTTTCCAAAAAAATGATGAAAATAAATTGTATTAGGGCAGTAACAGGAAAATTATAAATAAGCATATTGATTTATAATATAATTTATGTGCATATTCAAGTTTGCACAACTTGGTTAGGAATCAAATATGTGAAGGTAGGAAAGAGTGTATGTCACTGAGATTTTTTTATGGTAATTAACTGATCTTAAACTTCCCTTTTCTCTGTAGCACTAGAAAAGAAAATAGGCATATATTCCCTCTACTCCTATAATAAAAATTAATATTAGTCCATATGAATCTAACTACCTGGGTATAAATTAAAAAAAAAAAAGAATATGAGGTTTGACAGGAAGAAAAAGGATGTTGGAATTTCAGTGGGAAACAAAGACTAAAGTCATAGGGCAGGAGGAATTTGAAGCAGGGGACTTTTAAAAGAGGCCCCATGTGTCCAAGACCTGATAGCAGATTATTTCTCCTAAAACAGAGCACTTTGATCTGAAATCAATGGGCATAAAGATCTTGCAGAGATTCATTATAAGAGGTATTATTCAAGTGTCCCAGAGCCTTTCAGACCTAAGTCCTTTCTTTTCTCTTTATCCCCTTTTAAAATTATTTTTCTTTGACTAGGTTTCTAGAGTTTTTCTACATTCACAGAAAAATTAAACAAAAATTATAGATATTTCCCACTTATGTCCTGTTCCCCTCCCCAGCCTCCCTCAGTGTTGATATCCCCCACTAGAGTTTTCCATTTTGATATAAATGATGAAACTACATCAACCTGCTATTATCACCCAAAGTCCATAATTTACATTACAAATTATTCTTGGTGTTGTGCATTGTATGGGTTTAGATGGATGTATAATAACATGTGTACACATTATAGTGTTATACAGAGAGAGGTTCGTTGCTCTGAAATCTTCTGTGGTGCTATCTTTTAAATGTTTTATTGGGAGAGATGGGTGCAGGAGTGAAGAAATGTGAAGCCCTTGGCACTTGGCTGAGGCCCCCTTCTCATCTGCCTAATTGCCTCAGAGCATCACATTAGGTCAAGCACAGTAGTCACCAAGACAAGGATATACCTTGAAAGAACCCCTAGGTACAGGGTTAATTCCCCATGACCCTGAAGCTGGAGAATTCACTCCTCACCTGTTTCAGAAGGTTATTCAGTCAGTTCACAGGCTGCCTAAGACTCTCCTGCTCTTTTCCCTAGCAAGTCTGACAGTTCAACTGCATGTGAACAGAGTCCCCACAGAAGACAGAGTCCAGCACTGGAGACTCCACTAGTCCTAGAGGAAAAATGACATCCTGGTACAGAGAGACAGCCTTCAGAAGGTGCAGCTCAGGTGCTTTGGCAGGTCCAACCTCAGCCTGAATGATGATTAGTTATTACATAAGTCTTTTCTCGGGATGTGTTTAACTCTAGAATCAACACCTGTTCTTGCAATGGCCTCAAACTCTAATACAAAGAAAGGACAGTGGAATCCTACTGTGGAAATTCCTATACTTTTTTTTTTTTTTTAAACGGTTGAATTGAAAATGGTGGATAACTCATTGAGATGGGACAGTGATACATTAGAACCAATAGTATAAGTTAAAGATGACCCCCAAACATCTGATAATTTAGTAATTATCTTCACTAAATAGAGTTCCCATTGGTAAAAATGAGGACACTGAGAGAGAACAAGGCTTGAGCAAGAAAATTATATCAACAATGATCTAATTGACCTAATTTTTTCACAGATGAATCCAGTTTATCTTCAGAAAACAAATTCTCATAATAGTCAAAGTACTATCAACATGTAAAATCATGTCAAAAAACTCCAATTAAAGCCAACAACCCTAGGGCCAACCCACAGCAGAGACAATGAGCTTGTTAACTCATTACATGCTTAATTGAATGCCTGGCTCTGAGGAAAATGGTTGAGCTCCACGTGGTGTGGTCTGGGCTGCATGGAGCTTCTAGTTTGTGGACAAAAATAGACAATGATCTTCTGAGCAAGGGATCACAATCCCAACAGGGAGAATGAGGCTCCTAAGGAAGAGGGACTTTCCCAGAGGTTAATTAGGACAATGATCATTCAGGGAGAGGCCCATCCTCACAACAGTTTTGGTCAAAGGAACCCATCTTGAGAGCTGGTGTACCACATGGCTGGAGTTGAGCAGGAGTGGTGTGGAGAGTATGAAACCTCAGCAGGTGGCATGTAAGACCAACTCCAAGGCTCTGTAGGCCACATCCTAAAGGGCCATATTTATTCTGGGAGCAGCAAGATAGTACTAAAAATAGACCTCACCTAACCAGCTTTAGGTTTTGCAGATATTTATTCAACTAAATTCAGGAGCCCAAAGGGAATGGGCAACTGTCATGCAGTGACCAGTGACAACCAAGGAAACCATAGCATTTGGGCCATGAGGGTGTCAGGAGGGCACAGAAGTACTGGGGATGGTGGTAAACTCCATGGAACTTCCTGGGGGGATTCCAACAATAAGTTTAGAGTTTCTGGCCTGTGTGCCTGATTGAGGATCTTTGTTGAAACCCACAAAAGTTAGCAACTGCAAACTCAGACCTTCCATGAAGCGTGTTTGTGGGCTGTGATGCAACAGGCAGCCTTTTGAGGGGCCTGCAGTTTCAGAGATTCATTGCATGGTCAGTCAATTCTTTTGCTCTGGGTCCGAGATGAGATGGAGCACCATGGCATGAGGATGTGGTGGAGGAAAGTTATTCAGTTCATGACTGCCAAAGAGCCTAATTATTATTTCTTGTTATGTGTTTTAGTCAATTTTTTCACTGCTATGAACAAAATGACCTGAAAAGAACAATTCTACAGAAATTTATTTGGGGACTCACAGTTTCAGAGGTCTTATTCCTTAGCAGGCTGACTATTCCTTGGGGTTCAAGGTGAGGCTCATATTGCTCTGACCAAATCATGGTTGAAGAGTATGGTGGAGGAAAGTGGCTCAATACATTATACCAGGAAGGAGAGAGAGGGAGAGAGAGAGAGAGAGAGAGAGATTCTACTTGCCAAATACAAAATATATACCCCAAAGTCATGCCCCAATGACCTACCCTCTCCAGACGCATCATACCTGCCTTCAGTTACCACTTCAGTTAATCAGTTAATCCCTATCAGGGGATTAATTCACTGATTGGGTTAAGGAGCTCATAACCCAATCGTTTGACCTCTAAACCTTGCATTGTCTCACACATGAGCTTTTGGGGAATACCTAATACATAAACCATAACATTCTGCTCCTGGCCCCAAAAGCTCATATGCATCTCACAATGGAAAATGTATTTGGTCCATTTCAAAGGTCCCCATAGTTTCAATAGGTCCAGGATTGCCCAAAATTCCAAGTACAACATATAATTTGAAATTCAAGGCAAACTCTCAGCATGAGCTCCCACAAAAAAATCAAAAACAAGTTACATACATCCATTGTATAAAGGCACATAGTAAACATTCCCATGTGAAGAAAGAGGGACAGAGAAAGAAGGGATGGAGTCAAAGTGAGACTGAAATCCAGCTGGGAAAACAAGTCTTGTGGCTCTATGTCCAGCATCTGGAGCACAGAGTATCATAATGTTTTGTCCAAAGGGCTTGTGTAGCTCTGCCACAGTGGCCTTACTAGTTGCAGCCCACATGACCTCTTTCTTGGCTTGTCTCTGCTCAATTCCTACAACTTTCCTCAGCAGACATTCCATGTTACTGGCATTTCTCAATATTAGGGATTCTCTACAGCAGCCTCTGCTTGTCTTCACATTTCCACACATCACCCTCTCACGGTCAGCCCACAGGTACTCCAACTCTGCTGCATTTTTGCCTGATCTCCCAGGCCTTCCTCTGAAATGTCAGTGGAAGCCTCCCTAACTTCAACATCCCACAGTCTTGCAGAACCTGCACCTTATAGTTGATGCCAAGGTCTGCCACCATCTTGAGCAGTAGCCAAACCTCCAGGGACAATGGCTACCACAGCCTCTGAGTGCCTGGGTGCCTGAGAATGGTGAAACAAATTTTTAGATCTCTTTATGCAAACAGGGTCCCCCATTGGTCTCTTTTCAAAAGAAATTTTACTTCCACACCCTTAAGTCTGAGATGGGTATGGTTTTACCAATCCCTTAGGTGCTCTCAAGCCATCCTTTATACTGTCTCTGAGAAAAGTCTTTAGAATATTTTTAATGGTAGTAATTCCTTTAACATCTGAAACTTCCTTAACTCCAATTTTATTCTCACCTTTCAAATCCAAGTTTTTCAAACCTGTTTGCTCTGCTTTCTGCTCCTGAATATCACAATAAACTTGGCTAAAAGCTGCCAAAAAGCTGCCAGCAATATTTGTGTCACCATCTGAATACCATGGTGTTTAGAAAATTTTTGTCCAGATTAAGAAGTCCATCATCCTTAAATCCAGTCTCATAGAAAGTCTCAGGACATGTGCAAAATGTAGACAACTTCTTAGCCAGAATGTAACATGAACAGCCTCTAGTCCAATTTCCAACAGAATCCTCCTTTTCTGAAACCTCTTGATCCCAGGCTTTACTGTCCACAGTCCTATTGTTATTCTGGTCTTCTGAGCTCCCACCAGAAATACCCATTAAACTCTGCTTACAATAATCTAAAGTTTTTCCAGTTTGCATTGCTAAACTTTCCAAAATTCCTCACAGAAACTCCAAAAAGCTCCAAATGCTTCTGGACCGCATGGTCAGGTTAGTCACAGCAATGACCTAACTTTTCAGTACCAAATTCAAGGCAAGGCAGAACATCCTGGTGGAGGAAAGTGGCTCAAGACATGACACCAGGAAGAAGAAAGAGAGATTCCACTCACCATATACAAAATATATACACCAAAAGCATGCCCCTGATGACCTACCTCCTCCAGGCATACCCTAACTGCCTTCAGGTCTGAATGAGAATTGTAATGGCCGGCAATTGGAAGAAATAAGCCCCACTGAGGTTTTGCTCAAATGCAGAAACCAAACCTGAAAGTTAGCCAATAGAAATATCAGTGAGCACCATCAAGGCCTATTTCAGATGTAAAAGACCTTGAGGCTCATCTGTGGGAACTCCTCCAGCCTCTATCCCAGAGCAGGAAAATGGAAGGTAGAGATGGACCCAGATGGGAGATTCAATGCCTATTGAACATAGAATTTGCTCTATGCTCTAGCCAGACCATGTGAGCTCCTAAAGTAGCACACCAAAATGGATTTTTCTCCTACTAAACCACCTCCAGCATGATGGGAGTTCTCTCTCTCTTCTGAACTCTCTTCTTGACTAAATAAATCCTACTCCTTTTACTCTTCCCTTTCATGAGTATCCCCAGATTTTATTCTTTAAATATGTGAGAAAAGAACCCAGAAGGAAATTGGCAAAACAGGGAATCTAGCCTCATCACAAAACTCCTGCTTCAGTACCACTCAGTTAACCCCAACCCTGGGATTAATTCACTTATTGGTTTAAGACTCTCAAAATCCAATGATTTCACCTCTAATCCTTGCTTTGTCTCACACAGGAGTTTTTGAGGAATACATAATATCTAAACCATAATACTAGGCAAGAGGATGTAAGAAAAGAGACGAAATGAAGAAAATCAAGAGAGAGGAAAGTGGCAGTTCAAACATAACACAGGTTTCTTATTGTATACCATGGAATTTTACATAGCAATTAGAAACAATGATATTGCAGCCTTTGAAGGTAAATGGATGGCTATGGAAGAAATTATGCTGAGTGAAATAAGCATCATGCAGAGAACCAAGGGTCGAATGTCTTCACTCATCTGTGGATGCTGGAACTAGACCCTGGCTGTTGAGAAAGGAGGTCTATTATCATGTTTTAAATCCAGATAAAGTGTAATGTTATACAACCTAATACATTTTTAGAGATGTTTTGGGAAGAGATGAGGGTGGGTAATTGGGGGGGCACTCTTGGGGGTAAATCTAATCTTCAGTATATATATATATATATATATATATATAGTCTTTAAAAAAAACTGTGAATTTTCAGCAAATAAATTTCTGAATAAAAAAAGTTTTTAAAAAAGTAACAGGTTTATTTGGGAGAAACCTGTGGAGGGGTACCCAATGGAGTCTGGGACCCATCTTCCACTTACAGACTGGGGTAGATATAAAGAACTAAGGGAAAAGAAGATTAGGGCATTTGTAGGGAGTTGTCAGGGAACTGGCATTTCTTTTGTGGATCTGGGGTTTAGGAATTAGGTGGGTCAGTGTTGGGGTCTGACCTTCACTCCGTTTCATCAGCTGTCCTGGAGCAATCTTGTTACTATTTGTATAAATTCCTTCAGGAGGGGCTGCTAGGTCATGCTTTGTTATACAAAAGGTCAAACAGGGTGGGTCAGAATGTATCGACTACAGAATGTTCCTAACTTTTGTCTGTACTTGAAATCTACATAACATCTGGCAACTCCCTTAGAAGGATTATTGATTCCTTGGCTGTCTCCCCTCCTCCTCTATAAAAATCTGTGTGCCTTAGTAATAAACAGATTCTGAGCTGCCATCAGCTGCGTGTGGTTGCCTCGTTTCCCCGGCTGGGAGGGAAGGGGTCCCTGGAGGAGGGGGGACCCGGGTTCCAGTCGTCGGCACTCATCCTCCTCCTGATCGGCTCCCGGGGGGCAATACAGCTCCCCACAGGTCAGAGATTTGTGATTCTTATTCTAAGATGGAGGAGAAGATTCAAAATGGCATCACTAGATCAAGTTCTACCCAACAGTGGATATCCTATCTTTTTCAAATTTTTATTATTGGATCCTAAAATTATATCTGAGATTGATTAAAGTCAATAAATATTTGTCAAATGGTTGATAATGCTAATAAGTTCATTGTTCTTTCATTCCAGAACTACATGTCAGCTGTGTATAATGTGCTAGATACCACTGTGGTCACCATAGAGGTGAGAGGTACTGTGAACAAAACTCAATACCTGTTCCCATGGACCTTATATTGAAGTGTAAATGTTGAATAAAAAACACTAACCTGAAGGATACTATTGGACTTCGTCTTGTTCACCAACTAAAATTTTCATTGGAGTTTAGAAACAGTGAATAACATCTCTCTTAAGTATAGAGGCAACTTCTTTTTTTTTTCTTATTTCAATAGATTTTATTTTTTAAAAAGTAGTTTAAATTCACAGCAAAACCAAGCAGAATATACAATAATTTCCATATGCTCCCTTTCCCTACATATGCAAGCTTTCCTCTCTATCAAAACTTCATACCAGAGTGGTACATATGCTAATATTGTTGAACCTCATTACCACATCATTCTCATTCAAAGTCCATAGTTTACAATATGGTTCATTCCTGGTGTTATAAATTCTGTGAGGTTGGAAAAATGTATAATAACATGTATTTACCATTATGGCATCAAAAAGAGTAGTTTCACTCCTGTAAAAATCCATGCTCCATCTATTTATCCTGCATCATCATCTTTAAATGATGGTTTTCTCCAATATAAAATATATGTGCAAACTATTTTTCAACATTATGAATATATTATTCTATTGTGTTCTTGTTTCCCATATCTCTGTTTAGAAATCTGATGCTAATAGAATTATTTTTTATTTATAAATAATATTTTCTCTTTTTCTCTCTGAAAGGTTTTAGGATTTCTTTTTTTTCTTCCTTTTATAGTAATGTCAAAGTGAATCTTAATGTTATTATAACTAAAAAGACCCAATAAAAATATACTTTCCACAATTTTAAATTTTCATTTTAAAATAGTATTATTGAGGTGTGATCAACTTAGAAAAAGCTCTATACATTAATATACATAACCTAATGTGTTTGGAAATATGTATACATATCCAAAAGTATGATAAGAATAACCACAATCCATCCTATAAATTTGTCTACCAAAGAGCACTCATACCTTTTGCCCTGCTTTTTCCTCTGCCCAGGACACTCCATCCAGAAATCCACACAGCATTCTGATCATAGCTAAATATTTGGTCCAATGACACCTTCTTCACAGTGCTCACACTAACCATCTACACAAACCACCCTTGGTCACTTCCTATAAGCCCACTCACTCTATTTTATTTCTTCCCATAGCACTTTTTTTTTTCTTTTTTTTTTTTATTT